>LZPO01056143.1:0-10951 GCA_001675575.1 Neotoma lepida
TATTACAATGTCTATAAAAAAGCATCTAGTATTATTACCCTGTCACCAAGCTCCCATTCAGCATGTCATTATTCAACTAAAACAATTACTGCCATAATGAGACTCATAAAGATACATATATTTGAGGGGTGTCANGGGACTTGGCTAGTAAGAAAGTCTTCTTCCCTTGTTTCTGGAGTCTTGTTAAGCTATGCTGGTTAATTGCAGCATGTATCACCCTGCCCTGCCAGGTGTGCTCAATTTAATCTTCCTTTGGACTGAGATTGCTATCACATCATTTACACTAATCGATATTTACTTACACACCTCTGATGAATTCTTGGCCCACCTAAGGCATCAGCACAAGGTGAGTCACCATTTCTGCCTTAGAGAGGAAAATAAATTAACCATTAAATACCAAGTTTCAAAATTGGAAAGCAAACTGATGCNTGAGAAATTTAGCTTATTCTAAAGCAAGAGATGATCTCAATCCACACCACAATTTTATTTCCCATTATTGTTTCTCATATCAAATACTTTCAGATTTATTGAAGGAAGTTTTTTGTCCTCATCTCCCACATTAATATTTCAAATTAATTCTAAATTTCCTATAATTGTTGCCTTAACCCAGTCATTTTGATATGTACAAGTTGAGGGATCCTTATGCACATAATTTCATACATTTACTAGCACACAAAATTTTCTCAATGTCTATATTTTATATTAATTCTTCTGAAGCATGTATTTTATCATTGATATTTGATTATTCAAGTCACACTCAAACTGTTAATACCAAATTCCTATACTAAAATTATAAGAAAAAAATCATTTCCTCACTAAAGTGGACTTCAGCATCAATTTCAACACTGGTCTGTATATATTGGCTATTTAGTGGCCTTTTTGAGTTTACTTTACATTTAAATTATTGGTCTGCTATGCTAAACTCCTCATACAAGTTCTGTGCATCTGAGTTCCTAGGGCTCTGATGGGCCTCAGAGTTTCTAGTGCTGCATGTATAATTCATTGCTAATGTGTTTTACTGAAGGATACCTCAATGACTGAGTGAGTGACAGGTTGTGAGGAATTGCTTTCTCTGGAATTGAGCCTCATTGAGCCAATTAATGATTAATATCCAAAAACTTTGGCAAATACTCATGTGCTACTTAAAACCTATGCCATGCAGATAAAGAAACCANACAGTGCTAATAGAAGAGATTATTCATGATAACCCAAACTAAGAGATTTCCTAAATCCGTAGAAGCATGATAAATAACTCTGGTAACTTAAGCAAAGGGGTACTGCCAGGTAAGCACTACTGAGACATTTGTTCAGTTGATGATTCAACAAAATATTTTCAGTGATTTAAAAAAAAACACAAAAGAGTACATAGTGAAAGATTGGAGGGAAGGCTCAGCAAGGAAGAGCACTTAAGGCTAAAGTGGAAGTCTTGAGTTTGGATCCCTGTACTACATTAAGCAACTCACAACCACCCATAACTCTAGCTCCAGGGGATGCAATGACCACTTCCAGCCACTACACACACACACACACACACACACACACACACACACACACACACAAACAGATACATGCATATAAACAAAATCTTTAAAAAAATTAAAGTCCATATTGAATTATATTTCACCAAAGTTCCAAATCTCAAAACAGAATCTGGGTCAGAAACAGGAAGGTGCAGGGTAGATGCCAATTAGAGAGTAGGATGAAGATTTCTAAGGGAAAATTGACATATCCACAATCAAGTGAGGTACATTAGCATAAGCAGAGAACGGTGATTACTCCTAGACGATTTATAAAATACAAAGCAAGTGTGGTTAATAAATGTTTAATGAACCCCCAAAGCCCAACAATCATACTTTTGTTTCTCATAGAATATTTATAAAAACCAAGCACAATTTTATGGGAGAAAACTAAAATTAAAAAAGTCAAATCAACTGGGTCATAATGGTACACACATGAAACCGTATTATACAAAACTTATTTTCTGCACATAATATTATTAGAACCCAATGAAATGTTGAAGACCTAGAAGTGTCACAAATATTTTTATAGATGGGTAAGTTCCTACACAAGCCAATTAATGCTAAAATTACCCAGTCATTGAGCTAGCAAGATGGCTCAGTGGGTAATGGTACTTATAGGCAGGCTGGTGACCTGAATTCGACCTCCCACACCTGTNTGTAAGTGGCATGAGGAGACTTAGGATGATGGCGGCCATCTTTACCTGGCAAGGGACCACAGAGCAGGTCCGAGGAGCCTGAGAAACCCAGGAGGCTCTGAGGGGAGAAGTGACAGCAGAGGAGTCTGCAGATCCCACAGTATCTCTGGAAAAACTGAAAAAGGCAGGTATTATGGAAAGACGCTTTTTAAAATTGAACTCATGAAGTTGGAAGGAAAGATGGCGGAGAAGAGCAGAGCTCGTGGGGGAGAATGGCGATGAAGAGTATGCTCAGGCCGTGGGGCAGGCCTCAGACTGCAAGGGTAATGGTCATGCCTGGTGAGCCATGGGGCAGGACCTGTTCCTGAATCCTCTGCCTTGCTGCAAGATCACCCTGACTGTGGACAATCAACAGAAGGATATCCGAGATGAGTCTCGATGAAGGTCTGCTATTTATGATGATCCAGTATTTATTATGCTTAAGNAATCTGGTACCAGACCAACAACTCGTTACAATGAATATTTGCATGTAATGCTGTTTGGACAAAAAATATATATGTACTGTGTGACACACGGCAGTTTGCAATGCAACTTTGAAAAACAAACATGCAATGGAGAGGTGGAAAGATGGAGGGAAGGAGCTGAGTATGCGGGGTAGAGGCCGAACTAGACAGGTGTGGGAGAACGCTGTCCTGGATGGGGGAGAAAGACATTGCCTAGTAGTGCCACAGGGTGGCGTTTAGCAGCCTGGAGCTTGCAAAAGCTCTGCCCTGAGTATGTTTCCAAGCCAAACAATGGACCGGGCTCTGAGCAATGACAGGATGTCCAAGAGGGAGAATGGCTCATTTTCTGGGTTGAACCTTCTCAAAAGACCTCCATTGTCCACGGTTGCCCCACAAGGCCATATTGGTAATCATGGTCTGTGCTACAGCCAGAGAACGTTCTGGTTTCCCTGGTCCTTGCTGCTGACCCAGGCCCTGGTGATGTCCAAGGTTCATGTGAATGTCCATGGCCCATAATACTACAGGAGGTCAAACGGATAGCCATGGTTTGTGCTACCACTGTGCCCTGTTGATGTCTGTGCCCTGTGATGCTCCCAAGGTCCATGATGGTGTCCATATTGTGCTGCAGCCAGAGACCATGTTGTGGTCCATGGTATGTGCTGATCTGTGTGGAAGTCCATGATCCATGCTGCCACTGACTATAAAAGGCAAGTAAGCTTCTTTCATAGTGAAATGATGACTGCGGACTCATAGTTGAGAATGAGAGACATAGAAGGCTTCTGTGACAATCTCTCCTCCCTACCGCCATCTCCCCAAAAAGAAACAGTCTAGACAAGAAGCCACTGAAGAGAACTCTTAAAAATTGTCATTGAGATGCTGAAGTGTAGCTCTCCACANTTGATGGCTTCTGGCTGGGGTGGAATTAGGAAGGACTCAGTTTTCTTTAAGGGAATGACCACTGGGAGTTTGACCATGATCCAGTGAGTGAGTATATGGGCAACACAAATTGGACTTGGTATGTTTTGTTTTCTTTGTTTTTTTAGGGGGAGGCCACAAGGGTTGGGGTTGTACCTGGGAGGAATGGGAAGTGAGTGTGATCAGCNTGCATTATATGAAATTCCCAAATAATAAATAAAAATATTATGTTGGAAAAAAAAGAACTAACTCTACAGAGTTGCTATATGGCCTCCTTGTACAGCCATACTTCATGTGCCTACACATACATCACATATATACATTAATAATAACAATAATAATAATAATAATAAACAATTTTAAAACATGTGTTTGTATTAGGATTTTTTAATTGAAAAGCCATATAATATTCTGATCATGGTTTTTCCTCCTCCATCTTCTCCAATATCCTCTCTACCTTCCAGCCTATCCAACCNCATGCCTTCTTTCTCTCTCTATTTTGAAAATAAACAGGCAAATGACAAAGCAAACAAATCCACAACAAAAACACAAGAAGTATACACACCAATACACCAATATACCTGCACACAATACAAAACATATAAAAATACAAAATCAGAAACCACAATATACAAGTAAAAGACCAGTAAAATTAAAAAGTGCCCAAACAACACACTATGAGACAAAAAAAAAGTTTACAAAAACACCATTGAGTTTGTTTTATGTTGGACATCTAGTTCTGGGCCTATCTTTAAGTGTGTTTTGTCTACCCAGTAAAACTCCATTAGAGAAAACTGATTTTTCCTTTGCAAGTGGCTGACAACTGGAGATAGCTGCTTGGCTAGGGATGGGAGATAGTATCTAATTCTCCCCTCAGCACTGGAATCCCCATCCCTGTGCATGCTGCGTCAGCCCCTGTGACTTCATATGTGTTTCAGTCCTGTTATCTTTAGAAGGCATTGTTTCCTTGGTGTTCTCCATCTCCTGGTTCTTANGATTTTTCTTCTTTCTCTTCCACAAAGCCCCGTGAAGCCTGAGGGGAAGAGTTCAAGGAAGACATCCCATTTAAGATTAGCTCTTCCAAATTCTTTCTCTCTTCACATTGTTCAGTTGTAGCTATCTCTATCAGTTCCCAAGGACTGCAAGAGGAAACTTCTCTTGATATTGATGACTGACTGAGTCGTTGACCTGTGAGTAGAGCAGAATGTCACTAAGAATCATTTTATTGCTATATTCCTTTAGCAGAATATAGAATTCCTTTAGCAGAATATTTTGTTTCGACAGGCCTATGCCTATCAAGTCTCAGGTTCTTGGCCACCTTAGTTTCTTGAATGGCTTCCATCTTGTGAAGTGNGCCTTAAANCCAATCAGATAGTGATTGGATACTCCCACAACACTTGAGTCACTATTGCACTAGCGTATCATGCAGGAAGGTCACCACTGTAGAGCAAAGGGTTTGTAGCTGGTGTAGTGGTTACCGTTTTCACAGAGTACCTACCAGTACCATGAACGCTAGTCAGTAAGGGTGAAGGAAAACACCTGTATATTGGAAAATAAGTGAAATTTAAAGTTCAACTAAAGANAGAAATTTTAAATGTGTGACAAGAAAATACTAGAGGAAATATGAAATGATGCTTTAACAATTCAAGACATTTCATTAAAAGGTCTTATTAGAGAAGAAGGTTAATAATACTCACTTCCAGAAGATTCTTGTCTTGTGTGAATGTGCTGTCCATGTACACAAAGTTCCCAGTTACATTTTGTTTTTATCGGAACATTCATGGAAAATAAATTTGTGTAAAGTCTTCTATACCTTTTTAAGAAAGCATGCTGCTGGTTGCTGATGTGGTCCAAAGGCATGATAGCTGGCTTTCTTCTTTGGAAGCTTGGGAAGGTTTGGAAGGAGGGAAGGGAAGGGATTATATTAGAAATATAAGTAATTGTATTATAATCTCAAAATGTAAAAGAGTAAAGCATTCTAATGAGATAAGAAAAAAATGACATATTTCTTTCGGCAAGATGCTTTTAACATTGAGTCTCAAACTGGGGTCCCAGCTACACTTGCATACATGTAGAAAGTGAACATGTGAGGACCTCAAGTTGTCAGATGAGACTTTTTGTCTTACTCATTCTACAGTGAGACCTTTTGTCTTGAGTTAGACTTTAAGTGCTTCTTAAACCCCTTAAATCTGAGAAATAGAGGATTTACCATCACTTCCTACCTTCCAAAAATCAGTTCTTCTTCTTCTTCTTTTTCTTCTTCTTCTNCTCCTCCTCCTCCTCCTCCCCCTCCTCCTCCTCCTTCTCTTTCTTCCTCTTCCTCCTCTTCCTCTTCCTCTTATACTTATTCTTCCTCTTCTGCTTCTTCTTCTTCTTTGTGCATAAATGATGGGGTTGGAGAGATGAATCAGCTTTTAAGAATGCTTGCTACACTTGCAGAGAACAAGANTTCTTTTTCCAACATCCGAATCAGGCTTCTCACAACTGCTTATAACTCCAGCTCCAGGGTACCTGACTCATTCTTCAGGCTTCCATGTGCAATTGCACTCACATGCACATACGCCCACAGAGACACACATACATAATCATAATTAGAAATAAAATAAATAAAAATTTAAAATACCTAAATGAGATAATATAATGTCTTCTCAATTTTTATTCAGCTAACTGTTCTTTATTTACCCCTTTGTACTTCAGTCTCCTCAAGGGAAAAGCTCCAGATATTCAAGTACATAAAATTGTGATGATTTAGATAGGAAAAGAGACAAGCAAATGAACAAAAACAGCTGGAAGTGCAGGGAAGTGTACTTGTAAGGAGTACCTTAAAGAGCTCCTATTGCACTGTTGCAGTCTGCTCCAAAGATGCACATGTTCCACCCGGTATTATGCCACATATCATTAAAAACAAAAGATCTTTGTTTTCTCTTGCATAACACTGATGCTGATCTCCTTCCTAAAGAAAGTCTAAGCCCTAACAAGATGCCAAAGAGCCTCAGGCCCAATAAAAACCTCATGATTTGATTTTCTACTAAAAGGCATTAGAGGGAATAATTCAATAGTGTCAGATCATTTGCTGAGCTTGCTGCTTCAGGGGAACAAAATGTGTCTCATAAATGCACCACTGGGTTTGTGTTTGGAAATACATGATAAATGTCATTACGCAAAAACAGAACTCCACGGGGCTGGGGAGATGGTTCAACCACTGAAGGACTTCTATGTAAGCATGAGGACCTGGGTCCAATTCCCAGCACCCAAAGGCTGAGTGTGATGACACTTGCTATTCTAGTGATGAAGCTCACTGGCCACCCAGGCTAGCCAGTCAGTGAGCATTCAATGATAGGCCCTGTCTTAAAAATCTAAGGTGGGAAGTTATTTAGGAAGACACCCAACATCCACCTCTGACCTCCACATGCAAGGAACACACATACCTTCATCTGCCTGTTCGAGCACACACATACACACACCTATAGAACTATACTTCCAGAGACAAGTTGGCAACATAATCACCATAGCAATGCAGAGATGATAGATAACACACAAAAGTAGATTTTAATCCCTTGTCCCTTTTGGTCACATGGGACGTTAGACTATTTAAAAAATATTTTCCCTTCTGACTCATTGGGGCTCCCAAATCTTCAAGGAAGCTTTATTTTCAGTTATAACCTTCTCTCTCTCTCCTTCTTTTAAAGGTTGCCACTCACCTTGAATAAATTGTGTTTGAATTCATCATTGATGAGGAGAGAGGGTGGTTGTGACAGTATCTGGTCTATATATTCAAAATGAATCTCAATCTGGTTTTGGGTAGATCTCAGGGAATTTAGAGACAATGTTGACTGAGTGCTATAGAGTTACGTAATACAATCACTTCTTAGAACAAATGGTTAATTGAGATCATGTGGGTTTTCTTGGTGGGGAAGAGGAAGAGATATGAGATGATGTATAGAAGTGGGAACAATGTGACCAATTGCTAAGCATCAGGAAAGAAAACTCTTTTGGTACTTTGTGGCAAAGTCCCTCTTTCTTTCAGCGTGCTCTCTGACAAATCATAGCAGCATGTATAACAGAAAGGAAGAATCTCCATATATCTATGTACATAAGTGTGCCTGCACACACACACACACACACACACACACACACACACAGAGAGAGAGAGAGAGAGAGAGAGAGAGAGAGAGAAAGAGAGAGATTTATTTCTTCTAGCAGAAATTGGATCGATCACTGGAAATATTATTTTAATTAAGCGCTTATTTTTCTTTCCACTTTACATGACAAAAATTAGTAATAATTTTGCATAGTAGTAAAAAACTTTTTAAAGCATTAAGCGAATGGCTGTACTGTGATTCATTTTTTNNGGCTGCTTAAACAGGTGACACTGTAGAACCTAATAAGAATGTTGATGTCTTTATTCTTCCACAATTCTCCATGGTTAGGCTTGCTCTTACAAAATAAGGGGTGGGAGGGAGGTCTAAATGGAGACATAATTATGTGTGACCCAATTAGCACAACTATAGTAAACTTAGTCTCATTCACATGACAAAAAAAATTATTTATTCTGAAAGAATCAAGAAAGGCAATGTTTATGAAAGTGGGGCCTATTTGGACTGGAAAGCAGGGAGATAGATTTGATTAGACCTAATCAGGCTACACCATCAGGGATCATGTTTAACATGCCCAGATTTGATTCAGACACCCATTACTATGACAGGGTGAGGATAATGGCAGAGGTACTAAAGAAGCAAAGGTCCCATCCCACATGGAAGACAAAGGTCTATGCTTGTCTCTGTGGTGACTACACCGGCTCTGGAAAATGATGGGTATTGGTCCACAATAAGATGTTCTCTTGACACTCTTTTTTTTTCTAGCTTTTAGAACACAGATACAGGAAAATGATTGATGTTATATCTAAATCTGATAAAAGGTCNTGCTCTGGAGTCAGTGAGCAAGCCAATAAACCAAGTGATAAAAATTTTATTAACATGCACTTTTTCCCAAATGGAGCAATAAATGTAATTAATTAGAAATAAATTTCTGCATAAACCAAGAAAAAATATTTATATTTACTTATGGAAAGATAGTCAAAGCATTCATGCTAGACATTTCTAGTCATCTAAGTTTCCATTTGTTTTAGAATCTCAAAATCATTCATGTTACAATAATATTGCTTCTTCAATAATATTTTCTAGACTATATGGGCTAAATGTTATATTCACTTTCAAATAATCTCATTTCTAGAAATTAGAAATAGTAGTCCACATAGCAACAACCATGGGATAAAATCCATCTAAGGTGGACATCATGACACCCGAATGTATTCAAACATTGATTCATGGCCTTTCTTGCTTGTGTTTTTTTTCCCTTAAAAGCAAGTCCTCATTCTATTTTCACTCTGACAAGAAAATCTCACAAACAGATTATGTAATAACTTCTTTTCTGACAGATGTAAAATGTTTACTCAAAATGCAGGAAGGTCTTTGACAGATGATTCATATTATAAGCTTTTATAAAATGTAAGGTTTTGGAAAATAAGAAATTAATAATTTTGATTGCTCTGTGCTCAGCTTTTCTTTTTCATAACAATTTATCTTTTAAAAAAAGACTGACTTGATTTACTATCTTAATTTTATTTGAATTTTTTTTCCAAGGATAGCAACAGAAATGATTTTTTAGGGAGCAGATGTGTTTTCTGGAGCAAAGAAAATGGTAATGATAGATACTAAGTATAATAGTAGCTTGTACTTTGCCATCTACTCTAATTATTTAGATACCTCTGTAATCAGTGGTAGTGAGCAGTAGGTGATTGCTGTGCTTCAAAGCAAATGGAACGTCTTTCATCTTCTTGGGTTGAAACAGGATGATTTGTCATTAAGCCAGACACTCTATTGGAAGGTTAGCTTCAGTTTAGCCTTCTAATCTCCCATGTAGGAGCATGGCCATTTGTCTTTGGGAAGAACATTGAAGTGAGACTGACTTAAATTTAAAGCATTCTTTGTTGTTGTTGAAGCAGCAAAGCCTCAGATCTTACATGATAGAAGTATGGAAGTCCAAGCCAGAATATCTTTAAGAGATTGCTTTCACTTGCGACACAATGTGCTCATATCCTCAAAAATCCCTAATCTTGGCCTCTGTTAATAGCTGGATCATTAAATGTCCCAGATCTCTGCTGAATAACTTTAATTATGGTGGAACCTGCCTACCCTGGTTTGAACTGGTGCAGAGTAGGTACTGGGAAGTTTTAAATGTGTTTCGTTCCCAGCTGTTCAAAAGGACACTCTATTTCATGACACAATAGAAGTAGAACAATAAACAGAGGTTAGGAGAAAGGTTAATTAGGGTAAAAAATAGTTAAAAACTCTTCCCATGGTTGTATTAGGGAAGAATTTTTGAATGAATTATATAGAAATCACAGGTGGAATTGTTCACCTCAAGAAATACAGAGGAAAAACAACAGAGAGCTAGAAAGAATCCATTGTGTCCAACACAGTCACCANCAAATCCTTCATAACAATATGGAAGAAAGTAAAGTACAAATAATCTAAAGAACCAGAATAACAAGTAAAAAATTACAGGCATTAGTAATCATCTCTCAACAATGTAAATTATCTCAACTCATCAGTTGATGTAGACCAGTGAATAGGATTAAAAAACAAAAAAACCAATCTAGGTTGGAGAGATGGTTCAGTGAGCAAAGTGAGGACCTGAGTTTGGATCCCAGTACTGTATGAAAAGCTGGGTGTGCATGCTCCAGGAAATAATCCCCATGTGTGCTCAGGAAAGCTACCTTAGTTAATTTGAGTGAGTCACAAAAAAACATATTGAAGTAGAAGTGGGGAGGATGTCAGGAAGAAAGATGTTTTCAGAAGGATTGGGACTGGTTATGAGAGTGAGTAGGAAGGCAAAAAATGCCTCAAAATACAATATATGAATATATGAAATTATCAACAACAACAACAACAACAATAATAATAATAATAATAATAATAATAATAATAATAAGGCTTGTGCAAGGGCATGTCTTCAACCACAGAACAGACAGAGGGAAATAGCACTAACTGGCAGAATCTAGGAAATTGCTACAGACAACAGCCTACCTCAAGCTGTGAACACCAGATTTAATACCAGAGACTTTGTCTCAAAGAATATGGTANAACTTTAGAAGAAGAAACTCAGTATAAACCTCAGGTCTCCACATAAGCGCACCTTGTGGTCAAGGGTACTAGCACACATGCATGGACACAAAGATGAAGAAGAGAGGGAGGGGAAAGGAGAAATCTAACTATATGGAGAATCTCAAAACACACTACCTGAAAACTTACATTTTCATATGCTGGTCCAGAGGGTTAAACAATGGAAGGGAGCCTTCCTTTGTACTCATACAACT
>LZPO01056144.1:0-11513 GCA_001675575.1 Neotoma lepida
TAAATATTTTCCTTCATAAAAGTTGCCATAGTCATGGTGTTTATTTTCAGAAATAGAACAATTAATAAGACAGAGTATATATAGCCAAAAGATTATAAAAGCATAAAAACAGTATTTTTAATTTTAGATAACAAAGATTAACACTGTCAGTTGATCAGCTACTTCTCATTATATAAAAAGGAATTAGGGGCTAGACAGATGGCTCAGCAGTTAAAAGTACTTGCTGTTTTTACAGAGGTCACTCATTCGGTTCAAACACACACAGTCATTAGCTCATACCACCCATATCTCCAGTTCCAAAGCGTCTGACCGTCTCTTTTGTCCTCCATGGAGAAAAAGCAAGCACTTTGTTTGTGTGGCTTTATAGCTAAATGAAGCACAGACTGTAAAGTACATAGTACATGCAGACAAAGTATCCATACACATGAAATGAGACTTTTAAATCTAAAAATTACTAGAGAATTTAATAAACACCATTTATACAACAGAGGCTGTGTTAAGGATTAAAATGAACAAATGAGAAACTATCTCATTTAATTTGTTAATGACAACTAAACAGCTGGGTGGTATTTAACTATCTACTACCAAGGCAGTAGCTTGTGTTGGTACAATACTAATTATTTGACATATAAGACATTCTCCTTCTAGGTCCTGTCAGTGAAAGCATATAATTTCTTCAGCTAATTAAATCCTTCCAAAATGCTAACAGGTGATGCTTGTAGAGAAAAATCAAAACAATTATAATCAGGTTTCAGTAGCTAGCTTTTCTTTTGTTCTTGGACAATAAGCATGAAATCTACACTTCTCCCTAGAGTCTAGTGGAGGGTAAAACCAAAAATAACTTTAGTGCAAGTGGGCAAAATCAATGCTTTTCATAAGTACAACTATGATACAGCCATGATACTTTTCTATTCAGTGATTACCATCTGTATATTTGTTTCTACATTTTACATTTTCCTTGTTATGGTAATACATTTTCATTTTTACATAAGAGTAAAGGTCATATCATTTAAGGGCATGATAAGTAATTTACAATACATAGAGAATCATATTTTATCATGAAATTAGGGAAGTAGATGGAATTAGACAGATGATTAGATAGATGCTAGACAAACAGAAAGATAGACAAACAAGTAGATACTTAAAAATATTCTTTGAGCAGCATCAAGAAGATAAAAAGAGAAACTTGGATAGACTGTTAAAGGTAACCATATACCACCATGGAGAGTCCTTATTTCCAGTACTATAAAGAGAGTGTTTAGAAAGCTGTCAAGGTTGGTTGCCTGCTGACTGATGCTACTTTCTTTTCCTATAGGATATAACCTCACTGGACCCATTTATCTTTAAGTATTGATGTAACTGTGCATCTACAAAGAAGAAAAAGCACAGAGAACTTGCAGGTTTCTGATATCCAGCAGGACATCTCTTTGTGTGAGTGTTTCCTGAGCTGCTTGTCTGGAAGTCACCTCCATTCTGGCTGAAATTTGTTTGGGTGGTTTCATAGCTAAATAAAGCCCAGACTTCAAGGCCACTCAGTATGTGACCTTCTAACAACAAGAGGGACACCTGGAATGTTTATCAAGGTACATAAAATGTTAGCAAGTATGGAGATGTCATACACATGCTTTTGAAAATGTACAGACTGGATAAATTCAAGGTAATTTCTAAAATATTTAGCAGAATATTTTAAACAGGTTAGTTCAATGTTAATGGGAAATTTGAAGGATTTAGCAAAGGAGATGTGGTATATTGAAAGACACATAGTGCTAAATGCCTTTACAGGACAGTGCCTGACAATGTATACAGGTTGCCATGGAATTCAAGATTAGGCTCTTCTGCCTGAGACAGAGACATTACAGAACAATTGTAGCAAAAGCTAGTGCTTAAAATTACCTTTAAATGATGAGTGGGAGTTAAGCGCCTGCTGAAAGATGGCAAGATCACTGTTAGTGAGAAAGTTAAGTACACAGAGACTGCATTGCTAAGGAGCCCAGTGCTTTGTGAAAATGGCGAGTTGTTCAATAGGATTCAAGATAAGGGTGGGATGGCGATCATTGTGCAAATAAAATCCCATTTCTTGGTTTACTATTGCATTATCTTAGTCCAATTTTTTAACTATATTTGAAGCAAACTATTCTTTTCTCACTTGAAAATCACCCTATGGCTTAAGATCATGCAGAATTTCAGAGAATCTGAACTGGAAAGGATCCAAGTCAAAGTAACACTTCTTTGCCCTTACAGAAAATATTGCTTCAGAAGTGTATTATCATATAAAGTTTTTTTTTAAAGCAAAGCACAAATAATAATGTGAGTTTCAAGATGATTCACTTACAAATTAGCAAAGCCCTTAAAAATACTTCTGAGAAAAAAAAATGGAATTANGGAAGTAGAAGTTAAATAATAAATTTGACTTGTGTTCCTGGGAAAATAGAAGAAACCATGGGCCTGAGTAGGTGAGAACACTGGCTTCTTTTCCAGAGGACCCAGCTTCTAATCCCAGATCTGACTTGGATCCTATCTCTTTCTCTGGCATACCAATGGACTGCATTGGTGTACACACATATATGCAGGCAAAATCCAGATGCTCCTCAAATAAATAGATAAATAAAAGGAAACCAAAAACACTACAACACAGTATATTGTAAGAAAAAAAATAGCAAGTATATAATTTGGTTGAAATTATAATACTAAGAAATCTAAAAGAAGAAATATTTTAATGAAATAAAACATGGAAAATGTATTTAACTCTTTAAAAGTTATTTGGAACACAGCCGATATGTAAAGTAAAAAATTGTTCATGTAGTGAGCAAAATTAAGATCTTCATTAACAACTAAGACATAAAATCCAAAAGATAAACAAAAAGCAATATTTAAATTTTTATGAATTAACCATCAGAATTAGAACTTGATTTGAGATTCATATAATGTTAAGACTGATATCTAGAAGTATAGTTGACATGACTTGAAGTATCAAGAACATAAGAAAATAAAATACTAAAATTATTATACAGAGCTCCAACTCCAGCAAACTTCTGTTGCTCGGGTGCAGGGTATGCCAGTCAGAAGAAAATGCAAGTGACCCTCCTGCCAGCTGAATTGCCCAACTATCTAGACTCAGTTCCTAAAGACCCTTTCCACCCCACCCCCATTCCTGACACACCACCATCCCTTCCCGCTGCTGTGCCCTTGGCCCCAACTTGGGCAGATATCCTCTGTCCAAGGAGCAGGTCACACCAAAATAAGGTGCAGGCCACTACAGTCAAACTAACAGGTGCAGGCCACACCAGTCAAAATAACAGGTGCAGGTCACAACAGTTTGAAGAACAGGTGCAGGCCAAGCAAGCCAATAAAACAAACAGGGGAATTCAGGCATAGAGTGTCTGGTGGACCAGAGACCACACCTGCCTTGAGAACCACAGATAGGTAGTCCACCAGCAGACTTCCTCCACTCACTCAGCACCTCCAATTCCCACTCACTTCCTCATCACTGAGTCCGACCCCGCCCAATTCCAGTAGAGCTCCTGCTGCACCAAAGGCCGAACTAGTCATCAGAAGATCAGCTTCCAACTTAGACAATGACTCCTTACTGGATCAGAGGTCGAATTGGCAGTCAGATATCCATGCCACACAGACAAAAAGACCAAAGAGGAAACAGAAACCAAGGAACAAAACAGCCATCCAACACAGACAACCTCAGCAATCAGTACCTAGACAAATAATCATCCCAAATCCAGATGCCTAAAGANCAGTATAAGAACACAATCAACAAGAGCTAGGGCAATATGGCACCGCCATAAGCCAGCTATCCTATAACAACAAGACCTGAATGTTGCAACACAGCTGGAGCACAAGAAAACTACCTTAAAACAAATTTTATGAAGATAATAGAAGTCCTTAAATTGGAAAATAAAAATAAATNAATTAATTAATTAAGAAATAGACAAAAAATTAGAGGGAATCAATAAAACCCTTAAAGAATGCCATGCAAGCCTAAGTGAGAAAAAAAAAAAAAAACTAGTGAAGGAAATTGTACAAAACCTGAAAATCGAAATAGAACCAATAAAGAAAATATAAACTGAGGGAATTCTGGAAATGGAAAATCTAGGTAAATGAACAGGAACTACAGACCCAAGAATCACCAACTAAAAAAAAGTGATGGAGAGATAATCTCTGGAGTTGATGTTACAATACCTGAAATAGATTCAATAGTCAATGAAAATGTTAAATTTAAAAATTNCTAACACAAATCATTCAGAAAATCTTGGAAACTATGAAACAAAGAAAATCCCAGCTCAGACTCCTGGAAAATATATTTAACAAAATCATAGGAGAAATTTTTCCTGACATAAAAAAGGACATGCCTATAAAGGAACAAGAAGAAAGTTATTCCCATCCCTGATTTCAAGCTGTAATATAGAGCTGTGGTAATAAAAACTCATAGTTTTGTGTAATGACAATTCATATGTATATTCATATTACATATGGTAATGACATATCATATGTAAATTCACACACCTATGGTACCTGATTTTTGATAAAGAAATCAGAAATACGTAAGAAAAAAAGGAAGGAAGGAAGGAAAGGAGGGAGGAAGGGAGGGAGGAAGGAAGGAAGGAAGGAAGGAAGGAAGGAAGGAAGGAAGAAAGAAAGAAAGAAAGAAAGAAAGAAAGAAAGAAAGAAAGAAAGAAAGAAAAAGAAAGCAAGCAAGCAAGCAAGCAAGCATCTACAATAAATGGTGCTGATATAATTGGATGTTCCTATGTAGAAGAATGAAAATAGATCCATATCTATCATACTGCACACAACTAAATTACAGCCCTGATAGAAGACAAAGTAGTGAATAGCCTTGAACACACTTCCTTAACAAAACACCAATAGAGCAGGCACTAAGATTAATACCTTTTAGAATGGCTGAGGTCAAAACCATAAGTGACAGTTTGTGCTTGAGAGGGTGTGGAGCAAGGAAAACACTTCTCCATTGCATGTGGGAGTGCAAACTTGGATAGCCACTTTGGAAATCAACCTGGAGATTTCTCAGAAAATTGGTAATTTATCTGCCTCAAGAACTTGCTATACAACTCCTGGGTATATACCCAAAGAATGCTCCATCATACCACAAGGACACTTGTGAGGTAACCCAGACCTAGAAAGATAAACATGACATGTACTCACTATCTATCACAGGGACACTTCCTCAACTATGTTCACAGCACCTTTGTTCATAATAACCAGAAACTAGAAAAAGCTAGATATCCCTCAACCGAATAATGGATAAAGAAAATGTGGTACATTTACACAATGCTGTATTACTCAGCTGTTAAGAACAATGGCATCATAAAACCTGCAGTTAACTGAATGGAACTAAAAAAAAACAAACCTGTTGTCCTGATTGAGACCCAGAAAGACAAAGACAAACAAACAGTAGGTATGTACTCACTTATAAGTAGATATTAGCTANAAGATAGAAGAAGATTATTATGCCAAGGTCGACAGACTCAGAGAGGCCAAGGAACAAGGAGTGCCTGAGGGGTGGTGGGGTGGTGCAGGGACCTTCCTAGGAAGGGGAAATAGAACAGATTTCACTGGGTGGACCAGGGGCAGATGGGGTTGGGAACAGGTAGGATTAAGTGGGAAGAGAGGGAGAATGTACTAGGAGGAAAGACTAGAATTGGACAGGGGGCATTGGGGGACAAGTTACAAACATAGTACATGGAAACTCCGTGTAATCTATGAGAGTCACCCTAGAAAAGACTCCTAGTGATGAAGGACATGAACCNTGAACTGACCATCTTCTGTAAGGCCTCAAGGAGGGGGACTGGGACACCAAACCAACCAAAAGCCTTCCNCCTACAGTTTGTCCTGCCTGCAGAGTATTCTGGGACCAGAGCCTAGAAGAGTTGTCATCAGAGATCAGAGAGACTTTACCCAGTAACTGCTGGGAGCAGATGCAGAGTCNCACAGACAAACATTAGGCAGAGCTTTGTGNGCCTCCTGGAGGAGCAGGAGAAAGGATCTGAGGCAACCAGAAGGGTCAAGGACACCAGGAAGAGGAGGCCCACAGAATCAATCAAATGGGACTCATGCAGAGTTCAGGGAGCATTTAGCAGTATGACCTAGGTCCTTGGCATGTATGTTAAGGCTGAGTAGCTTGGTGTCTTTGTGGGATTCCTAACAGGTGGAGTTGGAAGGGGGGGTGTCTCTGAGTCTCTGACTGTTTTACTTGCTCCTACTGGGTTGCTTCATCCAGCTTTCATGTGATGCTATGAGCCTGGTCTTATTGTAGCTTGTTATGCCATGTTTGGTTGATATCCCTGGGAGGCCTGCTCTTTTCAGAGGGGAAGGAGGTGGATCTAGGGGAGGGATGTCGGGAGGGAGAGAATGGAGGAATGGGAGGGAATGGGAATTGTGGTTGGAATATAATATATAAGAGAACAATAAAAACAGGAAAAAACAGCATATAAAAATATAATACAGAAATATTTCTGAATTAAAGCATTCACCATCTTTGCAGGCAAGCACATCATTTTGCTTTATATGGCAATTAAATAAAGAGATCAGAGTTACACTGTGATAGCTTTAATAAAATGCTTCACTTTTAAGGAAAATGAAAAAAAACGTAAAACAAATTTAACCAATTCACAAGTGAATGAAAAATTAAAAATAATGTAAAACAAGAACTAAGGAACACTGTAGATTTTTTATAGGATCAACTTAATTTCCACAATATATGAATATTTAAGTTATTACACAATTTTTGGAAAAATCTCTCATTTGTTTTCTGGTTTAAATATAATCTTGACATCAAACATGATTAATAATAAAAGCTTTGAACCCACCCTGAGTAGAGTCAATTGGCTTCATTTCTTATTGGTCTATGATATTAGACAAGCCATTTTTTTTGTTTTAGTTCTGCACCATATTTTTTTACCTTGAGCCACCATAAAAATGCACTAAGAAGTAGGTGACCTAAAACACAGATTATTTTCTCCCATTTCTGGAGGCTGGATGCTTGAGAGGTGTTACCAGTATGCTAGGATTCTAGTGAAGCCTCTGTGGACTAGAGTAGTGACATCCTTCTTGCTTTGTCTTCCCACGAAATANCTAATAATGATCTCATTGTAAGTCTTCTAACTTAATAATTTCAAATACATGCAATTATCTTGGAGAGTTTCCATCCTCAAAAGAAGTCATCATATTATTTTTGAAGGCGTCAGCTTACAAAGTCTTCAGGAACACAATTGAGTTCTTAGATCATATCGTAGCCATCAAATCACTTTTGACTTGAATATGATAGCAGGGTTGTGTACCTTGTCTGAACAAGATGAACTGAAAGACATTGTTCTCCTTAAAGACAGTGGAACCCAGAGATCACTGCCCATTTGTGAAACTCAAAGCTTGATAAAATATGTTCTTTGGGTGAAAAAAGAAACTGGGAATCATAAAAAATGAATCACTCATTTGTCACAATGNTGCTGTTCTTAATACATTTAATATTTTAACTATTATCAAGGCACTCATGATCTTGACACTGTTTTGATTCAATATTCAACGGAATGTGTGGCAAATAGTGCATTCAGTAGATTTGCCTCCAGAAAGGAAAAGGCAGCTTTCCATGAATATGAAAATCAATGGCACAGAACATTCACTCTGCTCCATGGTTGAAACACAGCCTTTAAAACAAGGGAAATGATTGACTAAAGGAATAAAATATTTTTGTCATTTTATTGCATTTTTCCTAACTTTCAAAATTATAACACATAAGCCTTTTGATAAAAACATCTCAATTATTTAAATAGTAAATACAAACCCGCACATTATTTAACATCATTAAATTGATTTGAATGAAAACAATATTGAAATATTGCTTTTGCTACCTAGATAGCTTTGACTAGAACAAAAAGCTAGTGCATATTAATTAGAGATAATATAAACAACTGAACAGGTTTCAAGGACAAAGGAAAAATTGCTTTCTCATTTGTATCTGTTCAGAAAAGTCAGTTCATGAAATAGAGTATCATATTAACAACAAAAGTTCAAATTCTATAAAGTAGTATGTAATGCCTATTTTTAAGCCACAGCAAATATATTTTAAGACCATGCAAAATAGAAGACTAATATTAAAAATGTTCATGAAAATAACTTGGTGAATGAAAAATTTAGTTTAAAGATATATTCTGCCTATTCTATAGTACCTTCATCTATGAAACACAAACGAAAATAAAATTGACTGTAAAGTATTTGGATTTCATAACTTTTGTATAGTTTCATTGATAGCATGTATTTCAAACCATTTCTCAAACAGGTTTGCAAAGTAATGTATGATTGCTGGTTGATAATTATTGTTTAATCAAATTAAGCTTGCAAGATGAAATAATTTGCCAAATAATCTAAAATCTCTTTACTATGAAGCTTTTGAATGGCAGAAAACAGCATCAAATCCCAGAATTTGGGAGGCAGAGGCAAGGGGATTGTCATGAGTTTGAGCTCAGTATAAATAAAACAAGATAAATAAAAAACAAGCAAATCAGAATATGACCAAACTACCAAATGAAAAAATGAGGCAAAGAGCCAAAGGAAAGCACAAAAAAACACTATGGATGGAGAGACACACACATTTGCACACACAGGAATCCCAGGAATCCCATAAAAACCCAAAACTAGAAGCCATAATATATACACAAAACGCTTGCAAATCTCAAACAAAACTGACTTACCACTCTGATATAAAGAACCTCCAGTGATGATGTTGAGTTCATTTTCTGTTGGTCACTTACANGGCTGGGCATGCAGTCTACACTCGAGAGTGGTTTGTTTCCCTAGTGAGACTCCCTTAGAGAAAACTAAGCTTTCAATTTCAAGTGGTTACCAATTAGAGATAGCTTCCATATTGGGAATAGGGGCATGAGTCCACTTCTCTCAGTTCTAGGACTCCATCTTGCTTAGACTTGTGCAGGCTCTGTTCACGCTGTCTCAGTCTCATATGTTCCTGCTGTGTTGTGTGTAGAAGACGCTGATTCCTTGGTTCTCGCCATCTCCTCTGGATCTTACACTCTTTATGACTTCTTGTCAACAGAGTTCGCTGTGCCCTGAAGGGAGGGATTTGATGGAGACATCCCCTTTAGTGATTAGTGTTCCATGGTCTCTCACTATCTGCATATTTTCACTGTAATCATTGTGTGGATTTTGATTTCTTGTGAGACAGTTTCATAAGGCAATTGTGTTACCTTTCCAAAGTTAGTACTTGTGTTCTCCAGGTGATACACATCTTCAAATACTTAGAATTTTTAAAATTCAGCAATATATTTGAGTAATTAACAATGTAGCTTATATATGGAAAGTGTAGAAATGTATCTGTATGTGGTAATGGTTTCAGAAATTTATGATTTAATATATAATTCAGAAAAAAAGACATCTGAGCACTCTTTCTCACAGCTACTNTGATTACCATCACACGATCTGCTTAAGATTGCATCTTTGAACATACTGTCATAGTAAGAAAGAAGTCCATGAACATTCCCAGCCTAGGACTTATGGGCAGATAATGGTGGATGATGGAGAAGGGATAACGAGACCAACCAATAAGTATCCTTTGGTAGCTGATGGATTTTAGAGGAGAAAGAGAGAGATTTTCTTCAGTGGTGTGACCACTGATAAAAAGCCTATTCTGCACTACATTATCCTTTGCCCAGGACACTCTCAGCAACCCTAATGAAACCCAGTGGGATATTAAAAACTCACCAGTGGTTCTCTCTCTTCCAGAGGACAAGGGTTCAATGCCTGTAGCATATAATTGTCTAGAATGCCAATTCCAGGGAATTCCACAACCTCTTCTGGATTTCTTGGGCACTACACATATGCACACACATGCAGGCAAAGATTGATAATGGGAACATAATAGTTTAATAGGGGTAAATATGTTGATACATCAGACATTATATATAATATATATTATAATATTATATAACATACAAACACATCTATGTGGATAGGCCATAATTTAAACTATCCTAATATATAGCTAGCATGTGCTAATAAAAATATGAAAAAATGAAAGAAATGAGAAGAAAATGTGACTTCATGTGAAACTGATGCATTAAAACTTTGTGTACTGCTCTCTCGGGAGACAGGATAGGCTCCAGCAAATGTTGACACCATGACAATTTGTAACTCTATCAGGACTTCATCAGCTGGAATTTCTTATGTGAAGTACAGGAAAAAGTTGATTCTTTGACTTTTTCAAATTTTCCATCACTGGATGATAATGACCATGACACTAGATTTGGGAAAGATAGTTGACTATAACATTCTGTACATCCATTACAATAGTGGTACATAATTCTCTCAAGAAACATCAGAAGAAAAATGNGGTGATATTTNATCTGTGTCTGTCAATAAAGTTTATCTAAGCATCAGAGGAAAANTCCAGCCACTATAGTAAACAAAGAGTTCAGACAGTCGTAGCAAATACCTTTAATCCTATCTCTCAGGAGGCACAGNTCTGTCTGGATCTCTGTGAGTTCAAGGCCACACTGGAAACAGAGCTTGGTGGCATAGCTCCTTAAATTCCAACAGTAGTAACCATAAAGGTCTGGAAATCTGTACAGGCAGACAGGAAGGGACAGAGCTGGGCTGAAAGAGGAAGTGATGTAGCTGGACAGAGAGGAAATAATGATGGCAGAATAGAAAGTCATATAGGCATGGGTGTACAGGAAGTAGGTCTCTTTGGCGGAGGATCTCTAAGTGGGTAAGAACGTGGCTGGCTTCTTTCTGCTTTTCTGATCTCTCAGCTTTTCACCTCAATATCTGGCTCCGGGTTTTTTATTTAATAAGACCTTTTAAGATTCGTGTTACAGAAAAAGACTGAATTTCATCCTTAGAGATACATACTATTCACACTCTTTTATCTCTTTGACATAAAAGTAGTCAAGGGATACTCTATAGGCCAGGCAGGAGATCTATGGACAATGAANGGGAAGAATCTTGTCAATGTCTGAAATTTGAATTTGCATCAGCCCTATTTCAATGTTATATTCGCTGTCTCACTTAATGNCTGCAGTTGCTGAAAAATGAGCTCTTCATTGAATGGTATAATTGTTGATCAACTCTTTATTTTTGGGTTTTTATAAGGAAAATGTATTTAATGGAATATATATACATATATATACATATATATATAGAGAGAGAGTGAGTGTTTATTCCTTTTTATTAGCCTCATCAGAATCAACTAAACATATATTTACTGAACATATTCTTTTTTCTGTACATGGTTTTTTGTGTTCAAAATTTTAAAAGTGAAAACAAAAACAAGTCTATTTATCTTTATAGGGTTAAGTAAAGGTAAAGACTCAGAAAAACTATTAGAATAGAATTTATCAAATCAAGGATAGACACAAAAGGCCAGGGAATTTTTATTGGAAATATGTTAAGAATAAATTGTTATGATCATCAGTTGAAGAAGTCGTCAATTATCTGAATTTATATAAACTAACATAGCATCTGAAGCATTATTACTA
>LZPO01056146.1:0-22344 GCA_001675575.1 Neotoma lepida
GAGGTCAGCTTCTCTACTGAAATCCTGGGAAAGTCTTGGCTGTGTGGAAGCAGTCTTCACTTTGGACTGCTGTGCAAATCCTTCTCAGAGGAAGAATGCAGAGGAGAGACAAGGCCGCTTGCTTAGCGGCTTGCCTCCACGAAGAACCTGAAGTATCTTTGTGGTCCTTCAGATAATATGAAAATGGTGCCCCCAGCCACTGCTCTTGCAGTGAGAAGAAGGCCAGGTCCCCCTCGTCCCCCCAAAGAAGAATGCTTATTAAGGAAAACAGTTTTTACTCACCAGATTTTGGGGGGAACTTGCACTCACTCTTTTAAAGATTTGCTAAGCTTCCCGAGCAGAGGGAGTACCCTTGCTGATAAGCCATAGAACATTCTGTAGACTTGGCCGTTCCCTCCAGTCTCTCAGACACAGGCAGTTTCACGCTGTAACCATTATTTCATGGGCCTTGCAGCCAATAAAATAATCAGGAAGAGATGGTTTGGTCTCCACACTCAAGTCAGTGAGGTCTCTGTGCCATCAGCGATGGTTGGAACGCTAATTTTGAGTGACATTGGATGAGAACCTGGGTCTGAGCTGGACCAGAGTCATACAGCTGTTCTTTTATCCTGTGTCCAGAAAACCAGCCACACATTCCCCCAGCTCATCTGCGCATTCTTGATCCGGCCTCTAACATTTTATGTCTAATTCCCCTGATAGCCTCAGTGAAAGTTCCCGGCAGAGATTGATTGCAGGGCATGACCCAAATTTGTAACTGGCCACAAAACGCTGTAAAACAAAGTTCACCGAATACCTTCCAGCTGATTGTGAGTGATTTTTGAAAATGATCCGGATATGTTTTCCGTCTTCACTTTTTTTCCACTTAAAATGTCTGAAAAGAAGGACTTTTCTCCAAGCTCCGGTCTCTGGAGCATCATCTGCAAAGCACACAGCGTGGTCGGCACAGACCTGCTTAGGGTGGGGCTCCAGGGCTGGCGGCTTCCTGTTTGCTGGGACAGGCCTGATAATAGAATGAGGGCAGAGATGGGATTCTGGNAATGGAGGTCAGAGTTGTGGGTTCTAGGGACTTTCAATAAATGTTATAGGCTCTCTGGTGGAGATTCTGGTCATTTGCAGAAGTGTGTGACTGTGGAAGTCTTTCATGAGAATGGACTCAGGGGAGACTTTTCCCTGAGTATGTGGAAGCGACTTGGGAGATGTGTCTCCATCTCAGGTCTGTTGCTTGTGATGTGGGGATGGAGCGAAGCATCTCTTACATGCTAAGGGGTGCTCTACCCCGAGCCACATTTCCAGCTGATGTGCATGCATTTCCCTCATACCTCTATTGGTTAAAACTGAAGATACATCAAACACGGAGGAAAAGTCAGAAGTGTGGCCTCCAAAGAGGTTACTTTCCTCTGGTGACCTGGGTGCATGTGGCTGACGTATTTCATCAGTCAAAATGTCCCTGGTTCATACCATGGGGTAGAGCACCTCGGAAAGGCTTTTCTCTGGGATTCAGGCATGTTTGGATACCTAGGAGGCAGTCGTTATTCCTTTCCAAGGTCTNGGCCCATGAGAAAGCAGGCTTGTCTTAGGAAAGGGGGTGTGCAGGCCATGATGAAAGCTGGTGATAAGTAGACAGGGTGATTTAGACTGTCTTCTGTGCCCCAAACCTTGTTCCTATATTCCCAAGTGTGGGACTCTGCAGAAACCAAGAGGAGACCATAAGCCCTTCCCTACCTCCTCTGGCACCAGTGACATTGACTAATATGGTTCCAGCAGCCTCAGGGGACTGGGACGTTAGTACAGTTGGCCTATGGGCACTCTGTGCTTACACAGACTCTTGCTGTGTTCAGCAGCTGTGGCCTCAGCATGGATGGACCAGCTCAGGCCAGATACCGTCAGGCTCGGCGTTGCCCTCTAGAGCCACAGGCCATCAGGGGTCATGTTGAAGATGTTACAGGAGCTGGGGGTAGTGGTGACTTCCTAGGGCACTAGTGGCAGGATGGCTGAGAAGGAAATGAGCTAACCTGGGCTAAAAGCTCAAAGCAATTATCCCGTTCCAGACTGAGAGGGAGCCACGGAGCCATTTTTGAAGAAGTGCCTCTGGGTTGGAGAAGTACCTCAGGAGAGTGTGGGCTCTTGCAGAGACATTGAATGGTGGGACAAGAGAAGGTAGAGGCAAGGAGACAAACGGAGAGGCTGTTTTCAATAGTTCGAGTCACAGAGCTATACTGGGGGCCTGCTCAAGGATGAAGCCTGAAGGGGTCAGACCAAAATCTGAGCAGACACCACATCACATCCAGCAAAGGGAGGTCTCCTCTACATACCAGAGGGCATCTTCAAGCCAAGTGATTCACAGCACACATGCTCTCTGGATCTATGCCACACATATGGTCAAGCAAATCAGAACCAATTGGATAGTCATCAAGGAGCCTAGCAAACGGACCACTGAAACCGGAGCCAGGGCCCTGACCTGAGTTCCAAGCCATCACCCTTCAGGAGTTCTTTCAAGTANGAGAAATGATATATGGGAAAAAGCATGTGACCCATGGGCCCATGAGGTCCATGGTCTTCTGGGAAAACACTGCAGTCTTCCCTGGTATAAGAGGATCAGCAGGGAGACTGAGGATGCAGNCATTTGTAGACATTGCCATCCCTCTAGCTGGGTCCCCTCAAATGGCATCAGAAGTCAGCTTGGATTGCTTTTCCCGAAGATATGGGCCTCTCAGGTCAGTCATAAGCATCAACACAATCTTTTTTTAAAAAATTGTTAATTTTAGTATACATGTTTTGTCTGCATGTATTTGTGTGTGCCCTTGGATTCCCCACAACTGAAAGAGACAGTTGTGATTTGCTTTGTGGATGCTTAGAATTGATCCCTGGTCCTCTGGAGGAACAGGCAGTGTTCTTCATCACCGAGCCACCTCTCCAGCTTGCATGGACACAGTCCTAACTATCTCATTTCATGTCTTTTCCTTACGCTGGAGCAAAAGGTAATTTTTCTAGCACTCAGATGTCGAGTGATGGAGTTGTATGAACAATCTACGGAGGTCTGTGCTTTAGAAGATGGAGCTACAGGCAGACAGGGAGCCNGGAGCCTCATGCTTTTGTCCTACCACAGAGCAGCTGTGTTGACTTCCTTTGGTTTGTTTGCCTGGTCAGAGAAGCCTGGGCCCAGTGGTTGTGAGGGCCTTTGTCAGCATGGACTGAAGCATGAGTTCCAGAAGACTGTCTGTTCTCGGTTGTTGAGAGATGTCTTGAACATTCCAGTTCTCTCCCTTGAGAAAACATGAGCAGCAGTTAAGNACTCTGGCTCTGGATTTGAAATTTGACTCTGTAACAAATTAATGGTGGCCTTGGACAAGTCACTTCATGAATTGGGTATTCAGGGTCCTTACCTATAAAATAGGTTACAGGGAATGTGGTACACAGAAGGTGCCCAGTGAATGGTGGTGACAGCTTTGCTGTGGCCCATANAGAAAGAGCTTCATGGAGACGGACATCTACTCACCTGTATCTCCCTGTTACTGATGGAGCTGGACCATCACCTGTAGGACAATCTTTTTTGTCCTCTGTAAGTTGAGGTTCACCAATGGAGAATTGCAGAGTTCCCAAAAAGAAATACACCATTTTATGTTGAATGTTAAAGATCCAATCTANACACACCATATAAAAATCANAATTATAGATGGGCAAACTACACAGATGAAGAGAAAACATATTTCTACCATGTGGGCAAAATAATGCCACTAGTACTCTTTAAGATGAGCACATTCTGACTCCAGGGACCACTGCACATGTTATCATATGTGATAAGAGGGGTTTGTAAATGTGGTCAACTTAAAGATGGGGAGATTGTTGTGGGTATCAAGGGATTCTCATAAGAGGGGGNCAGAAAGGCCAGCCCTGAGGAGCTGATGTGTGAGAAAAGCAGGAGAGAGGGTGTGTGGTGAGGAACAGGGGTCAGAGTAGAGTGGGGCTGTGAGCCAAGGATGCAGGTAGCCCTGGGAAGCTGGAGAACACACACTCTCCTTGAGCGTCCTTTGAGTTTAACTTAGTGAGACTTTTTATACTTTTTATATTTCTAACTCAGAGAACCACGAGATAGTAAGTCAGAGCTGTTTAACGCTACTACGCTTGGTCAGTTGTTAGAGCAGCAACAGGGATGAGTATGTGTTTCCCACAGAGATTACCACCATAACATATCATATGTGTGGTGTCCTGGGTCTCCTCAGGCACACACACACATGCACACACATGCATACCCACACTCCATACAATGTGATATCACCCTAAGCATCCTCCTTTATAATTCGTGTGTGTGTGTGTGTGTGTGTGTGTGTTGTCAAACTTCAAAACTCTCTCACTTCTAAATATTAGAGTATATTTAGATTTCCCCAGCTGATTCCAATATGCCCATTAGAGGCGCTTGCCCAGACCTCTGTTTAAACAAGTGCTGCACATTGTATTTGGTAGCTATAGCCTCCTTCATCTCCATGTGGCCCACCCTTTCAATGTCGCTGACTTGTTGGGGAAGGCAGAGGTCCTGCAGAAGGTTCCCCCATCTAGCCTCATCTGGTTGCTCCCCTGTGGTATCACTTAGCTTGCTCTCCTATCCCTTGCCTTTCTTGGGAGTCATATCTCAAGCCTTAATGGGTTCCATAAAACATTTCAGGCTAAAATGGTTAAACATTGTAATCCTTGGTGTCACATCCTCCCATTTCTAGTTGGCCTCCCATCACCCTGCTTTATTTAGGACTGTTTCTATGCCCTGAATNTCAGCTTCTATGTGGGGGTTCAGAGGCATCAGGAGAACTACCAGTTCATCCTAGTTCTGGGAGTTCCAATTGCTGCTAAGGGATACACTTCCAGGAACCACTGAAATTCAAGGCAACTGGCTTTCTGGCCTAATGGAGCAGAATCCTGCCTCAGCCCCGAGGAAAAGCAGACAACAGGATGCACAAACTTGAAAACTGCATTCAGACTCATAAATTACCAAGAATGAGCCTGAAGAAAGCAAAGCATTTCCATCTGAACAGACCGTTCTCAGCTAAGTGTACCAACATCTGACTGTAGACATCATTAAAATACATTGCACCCAATATGTTTACCCACACCCATCTCTATTACCCAGGCAGCTCATTCATCAGCTTGTCAATTTTAATGGATTTCTGCATACAAGTGACTGTCTAGTGTTCTGAGAACTTTCCAGAAGAAACTGGGCTTTTGTACAATAATGAAAATTATTCAAAGCCTGGTTTTAGGGGACCCTCTCTACCTGAGTCAAATGAACAGCAGTGGCATTTTCTGTCAGCTCTTTNTATTTTAAGTGATCACACTAATTATTGCAGTAATAATGAGAAAAGCACTGTTCAGTGTTTATAGAGAAACTTCCTGAGATGGAGAGCCCGAGACTATCATTAATGTCTTGGCCCAGGGCTGAACTATTGCATTGCACACATGTGTATGCGTGTTCATGCTTGTGTGTTTCGTTTATGCCATCCAAACCTTTCTCCACACAATTAAGTGTATCAGTGACATCACAGAAATGGAGCCAATCTTTGGCTTATATCACGTTCAGGAGATTATAAATTTGAGTTTTCCAAGTCTGACTGAATCTGGGGTGCTCTCAATAGGCATATAGTATTTCGAGGGCTCACTATAATGAGAAACCCTTGGTATGCAGTGCTGCTTGCTTGCATTGTTCTCTCTCTCTCTCTCTCTCTCTCTCTCTCTCTCTCTCTCTCCTCTCTCTCCTTTCTTGATCTCATTCTTGTTTCCTTAGCCCTAAAGCCTAGAATTCACACAGGCCCTAGTGAAGGCATATAGCATGAATAAGTGTGCTTTGAGCAGAGCACGGAAGACAACGTGCTAATATTGCATCATTAAATAAGAACAGAAAGGGGAATCTTTGGAAATGAAAGAAATGAGCAGCTTGAAAGTCGCACGAGATTGCTCCATTGGTGTTTGAAGGAGAACCCCCACAACATCCTCACATCTCTGCCTGTTCTTTGGCATGAATTAAAGACGTGGTGAGTCCGTGAATGGATATCGCTCACCTGATGAGAACACCAGATGCCCACACGTAGGAAACGTAAAGAAAGTGAAACCCTTGTAAAATTTTATATATTATCCCTTTCACCAAAATATGAAAACCAGATTAGAAGGAGGAAAGGCAAAGCCCTTCTATAAATAAATATGAAGAAACACTGGACCAAAAGGAGACACTTGTTTAAATACAACGTCCAAGAGAGAAAAATTGTCAAATAAACAAGAGCCCACACTTTTGCCTGGACAACTCAAACATTCTGTGGCATGAAACTTCACAGCAGAATTCTCCCAGCCTGCCCCTGGGTGATGACTTCCGAACTCACTCTTCTTCAGCATTTATTAAGAATGATAAATAGGAAGGGCTGCAGACCCGGATCCTTCTTGTGAGGACATGTCGACATTAGAAAGACATTTCTATCAAGTGCCTGTTGAAATCTTCAGGTTGTGGCTGGCCTAGATTTTAGTTATTCACTGCTTTTCTGCCTGCTTGTTTTTTTTTTTCTTTTTCTTTTTCTTTCACCTTCCAATGCGTCTAGGATCACTGCTTTCCTAAAACTATAAACAATTAGCTATCTGCAGAGTTACCATTGAACGATCAAGACAAAGTACCCCGTAGGCTTACAACCCCTTCCAGAGGCCTTGCTGAAAATCGGGGGCTGCAGATCATAAGCCTGCGCTAACCACCCAACACCAACAACCAGGAATACGCAGTAAGAACAAAGGGGAACAGAACACATAGAACTCAAATTTGATGGTTCAATAAAAGTGACTACTCTCTGTTCTTAGAAAAATCAAGGCAGCACAACCGCAGGGGTGTGTGTGTGTGTGTGTGTGTGTGTGTGTGTGTGTGTGTCTCAGAGGGAGGGGTGGGGTTCCTGAGAACTACAGAAGGATTTGAATCTGAAGAATTGGGTGGGCAGCCCAGCAGTGGGGAGGACTGAGATGCCCGGATCAATTGAGCATTCACTATATTCTCTTGGGCAAACCACCTCATCACTTAGAGCTAAAGTCCCCTCACAAGGAGACAAGAATGGCGAGCCCTCTAAACAAGTCCTGCATAGAGTGCTGTCTAGAACCTGGAAGACATCCCATCACCTTCTATTCCCTGCCCTTGCCATTCCTTCCTAACTTTGGAATTGGTCTTACATAAATCTGATTTGTGATTCTTGACTTTGTCCCACTAGCCCGAGGGGAGCAGTAGGACCGATGATGCTTAGACTCTCCTGGATGATTCCATCTTGGCTCTTTGTGGTCTCCTTCCTCTTGGCTGTACTCACATCTTACATCTCATTATATCATGCAGTAGGAACTAGCAACCCATCCTACACTACTCAGCAAATCAGCACCCCATGGAAAGGTAGTTTAGTAATATTTGTGATGTGTCCCAGGTCCTCAGTAAGCACTCCTATGTACTCCCTGGAGTGATCTCATGGTGCCCAATGAAACTGGTTCTACCATCTCCCTCTTACAAAGAAGGAAACTGAGGTACAAAGTAGATTCTTGAGTCTCCTCCCAAAGTCACAGAGCACATGAGGGCTGGAGCTTGGACTTCTTCAGTATAAGCCAACACTAGGCGNGTTAGGCTGTACTTAAAGGTCTCAGATACAGATACTCAACTCTGCTGGTATAGCATAAAGCAGTGACAGACAGTATGTGAACAGGTGGAGAGGCCTATGTCTCAATAAAACTTTACTTAGAAACATTGATATCTGGATTGCATATAATATCCATGTATCATGACATATTTATTATTACTTTCTTGAACTTTAAAAACTGTTCATGGCTGAGGACTTCACCTTGGTAACAAAATGCTTAGCTAATCATGCAGAAGACCCTGGGTTCAATCCCCAGTACTATTAAATAAATAGAAGAGATAGATAGATAGATAGATAGATAGATAGATAGATAGATAGATATCACTTTAAAGGCCACATAAAAACAGCTAGCTGGATTTGTTCCCTGACTATAGCTGGTTGATCCTTGATGTGGTATTTATTTGTAGCACTTGTTCTCTTGATTGCCATGGTAAACTGTCTATTGGAAATACCATGTTAATCTCAATTTACAGACCAGGAAACTGAGGTCACATAGAGCTGGTAGAGTGAGGGCAAGCCAAATACAAGCATCCAAAGCCCATTCCTGAGTTTTACCTCTATGTCAGACAGGGGCTGAGGTGGCCTGGAGCTGCTTCATAACATGGGCACAGAGATCAAACAGGATCATGCATATGACATGCATACAACACATTGATGTCACTGTTGGCTTCTAAGTAAATGTGTAAAAGCTCTTATAAACTATGATATAGTGACTGAGATTAATTAGATTCTGAAAAGTCTCTAGGAGAAATGTGTTTGAAGTTTCTTATCCTTTTACTCCCATTTATCTAGTTCTAAATTTGTGCTAATGATACTGGGCACTGATGATGGATGGTGGGTGAAGGAGGCAGCTTTCCTAGTGAGGAAACAAGCCTGGTCATGGATATTTATGCTGCAAAGGATTAATTGCTACCAGGATTGGGGTGCGCTCAATAGGGCCGTAGCTGCATCCATATCCAGGGGGCAGGCACTTCTGTGTTATAGAAGTGTGTTTTTGCTAGGAGTTTCCAGGTTGAGGGGAAGGAGGTTTCTAGGCTGAGGGAAGAGGCTGTGTAAGANGCCCACCAGGCATGGAAGGGCAGCATGGCGGGTGTGTTGAAGACCTGGGGTGAGTGGTAGAAACGGGAAAGTGGTGAATCTGGGAAGCAAGTGGAGATGGCAGACTCAGGCCTGACCTTAGACTTGATCTCTTGAGAGCTAGGATGGGTCCCAGCAGTCCTCAACTGAAGAGGTATACTGAGGAGCACACAAAGCCAGACAGAGTAGCCAAGTGGCAAACAACCCAGGTGATCACTTTAATGAACAATTTTCAGATGAAAACGATTGTTTCTAACTGAAAAAGAATAAGGATATATTGAGTAAAAAGAAATGGCTGGGTTAGATTTTAAGGTAATACATTAGATTTCAAGGACATTTGGAGCAGACACCCACTTCACACTTCTATAACTTTCCTGTTGGGAGAATAAGACGGGAAGTTCTGTGGAGCAGTGGGTGGAGGATGGGGAGAGACTGCAAATCGTTCAAGTGCAGTGACTTCATGGTTTGTTTTGTAGAATGACAATGCGTGTGCTGCTGAGGAGGGAGACAGGAGGAAACCACTACAGGACCTAAGGAAGGAGCCAGTGAAACAAACTGGTCANTGCAGATGGAGGTAGTGTTTATCACTGAGCATACATCCTCATGCAGTAGAGGGTCGACTGCTACCAGGAGTGGGGTACATCAAGGTGCAACACAGCAAGAAAGGAGCACTGGCTTTAGAGCCAAAATATCCAGATTGGAACCCATGGTATGACTAGCTGTGTGACGCTGGGCCAAGCAGTCAGCCTTTCTGAGTTCACTTTTCCTACCTTCCAAAAGAGGAAACCTAATCAGCCTTGCCTATGTTAAGTCTTTTCTTGGTCCTCCGAAGATGACATCTACAAGAGCCTTCTGAATGACTTGAACCTCACTGGTGGCTTTTCAGGAAACAAAAGGCCAGAGATCTTTCTGCTTGGTGGCCTTCCCAAGAGGAGTCAATTGCTGCCTCTCCCCTTTTCAGCTGTTGGGGCTGCCGATCAATTGCAGCCAAGCTAAACAAACAAACAAAAAGGTAGTCATACATGATCAGCAAAATGGTACAAATGATGTCATCCATCAAGATGGACATCCCAATTTGCCAACTATTTTCTCATAAATCAAACTGTGGTCCCTGAAGGAAAAGGGGCAGGGCTTATCGGAGGACCAGACGCAGGGAAGCGCTCCCTGAAGGGTTCAGTAATTATTTTCACTCGATGGGAAATAAAGAGGGGCACCATGGGAGGGAGGCTGGAGAGTGTCCGCCTCACTTCATTACAGCTCCCCGGGCAAGGGACACAACATATGCTTTTCATTGGAAAGCCAATAATTTTGAATCGTGGGACAGGTGAAAACTTAAATGACATTTGCAAACCTTGATTTATTTCTCTGCTTAACTCTGGAACATGCTTGAGACTCAGCCCTGTAAGTTTCCGTAGATTCGTGGTCAATGTCAGGTATTTTCAGTGACATATTCAAGTGTTTCCTGTCCCTATCAGTTAATTAAATATTTTCAGTTCTAATATCTTCTTATTGAAATGGCTTCCCTTCTTTTTGTTATGAGTTTGGAAAACATTGGTATGGAGTATGCACTTTATTGAACACAAAATAAAAATACAAAAAAAAAGAGGGAGTACTTTTTCCCCCATGCGCTATTTTTTGCTAGCTGGAAATCTCATTAAAAGTTATTTATGAGCTGTTAGGGATCCCATAAGGATTACACCTAAGTCAGTCTGTAAAGCTTTTGAGTTTCTCTTACANGGAGGACCTCCTTCCCCATTATTCCACTTTGCTTGCATCCAAATAAATACTGGAGATTAACTTCTAGACAAAAGAGGGCTCCTTGCTCTCTAGCCCCACAGCACCCAAGCAATCTGTGTTTTCCTTACCCTTCTGCTGCACCCACTTGAATATGACTATGGAGAGAGGTAAAACCTGTGGCCATTGATAGGCTATCATCATCATAAAAAATGATGTGTGTGTTATGCGCACATGTGTGCAATGGCCTATAGANTCCAGAAGAGGGCATCAGATCCCCAGGAGCTGGAGTTAGGGCTACTTGATGTGTGCTGGAAACCAAACCTGGATCCTCTGCAAGAGCAGCAAGAGCAGCAAGAGCTCTTAACTGCTGGACCATCTCTCCAGCTCCTGGTTTGTTATTGCAAATGTTACAGCTAAGATGCTGAAGCCAAGGCTACCATTTGCATCTCTGAGGTTTGGAGACTGCCATCGAACAGCTAGGCAGTCTTAATTGACTGTCTCATTTTCATCTATCTCCTCCAATGGAATTTTACTAGGATGAGTAACTTCATAGTTCCTTTATAAGGGCCACAGCCCACTCTCTCCTTNACTTTTCTTTTTTCTTTTTTGGGTTTTCGAGACAGGGTTTCCACTGTGTAGCTTTGGCACCTTTCCTGGAACTCGCTCGGTAGACCAGGCTGGCCTCGAACTCACAGAGATCCTCCTGCCTCTGCCTCCCAAGTGCTGGGATTAAAGGTGTGCGCCACCACCGACCGCCCGGCTCAGCCCACTCTTTCCATCCCTCAGAACTTATTCTCAGGAAAGGAAGATTAAACTGTTAATTTAGGCATTTTTGTCCTTCTAAGCAGTTAAATATAATGTATTTCAAGGGAATCTGTTTTGTGTTCCTATTTCTAGAGCAAAGAAGAGAATGTAGTCATTTAGTTGCTTTACAACTCATAACTGAATTTTGGCCAAAAACTATATTAGTGATGAGGATGTCGCTACCCTGTCAGATGCTCATGCACTTCCTCAAGGTTGGCTATAGTTCTCATTACAATGCTCATGCAGTCTTTCTCTCCCAAATTTGAGCTTGTGGGCTAGTCCCTCATGCACCAGTCCCCTGTGGGATCACAGGATACCAATATCACCACAAACCACACCGAACCAGTCAGATACATTGTGTATCTGTCTGGGATGTTGTTCTGGTCATCACAGCAATGGCATCTTCCTGGCATGTCATGTCTTTCCCTTTTGCATCTTAGAGAATTCACAACCATTCAAGATGGAAACCTTCAACTCTACCACTCCGTTTAGGCAAGGGTTGGTCCACTGAATGCAGGCGGACAATAAGGCACTGGTTGGATATTTTAGGAAAGAGTATATTTTTNCCTTAATCTCAACCATCTGGAGAATTTTAACATTCTATATTCTCTATGGAATTCTGTAGGAGAGGTCAGTTTAAATTTTTAAGAGTCATTTAAACATCCTGAGTAACATTGTAAGTCATTAAACAAGCCATGCCTCTCTGGCTAGACCAAAGAAAAGCACCTGGGGTGTTTGTGTGTTTAGTCTGGTACTGTCAAACTATGCTTGACAACAGCGATGCCCGTGTCCCACTGGCCCTGTCCTCCAACCTCCAGCATCACTGTTTGTTGCTTTTTAAACTTTGTCTTAAGGGTTTACAGGCAATCCTAATGTGGCTTGAGAATTATAATTCTAGAAGAGTCTGAGTTTGATGATAAAGACAGGCCCAGGCCTTCTCATGGATGTTTCCTTTCCCGAATTCTCACTGACTTCTCATTACGCGTCCACTCCTACACTGTGGGTTGACTGATGACTTTGGCCCCTCCCTTCAGCATAAAAAGACATTGAAGTTCTAATCCCAAGTACCTCTGAACATGACTTCATTGCAAACAGGGCCTTTGAGGATGACAGTAACCATGAAGTCATTAGGGCAGGCTCTAATCTAAATAATTATATCATAAAAGGACAAATCTGGATACAGAGGCAGAGTCACATGTGGGTAAAGTACCGTGTAAAGATGGAGGAAGGATTGGCAGGAACACAGAGAATGGCTGGCAAACCGTTAGCATTGAGGGGAGGANCCAGGCAGCAAATTCACCCTCACGCTCCTCAGGAGGAACCAGCCCAGCCAGCACCATTACCTTAGACTGCTGGNCCCCAGAACTAACAGCAACAAGTGCTGGTGTTTAAGTCTCCAAGCTTGTGACCCTTTGTTATCACAGGCCTAGGAAACGGATTCACCCTGTAACAGTACCTTCTCTTCAGACTATCTTTGGATTGCCAGCCCCCAAATAACAATATGGAAACTTATTATTAATTATGAAAGCTTGGCCTCTAGCTTAGGCTTGTCTCAACTAGCTCTTATAACTTAAATTAACCCATATATATTAATCTACGTTCTGTCTGCCACGTGGCATTACCTCTCTTCCATCTTGCACCTCCTGCTTCCTCTCCTTGTCTGGCTGGTGACTCCACCTTTCTTCTTCCCAGAGTTCTCTCTGCCTGGAAATCCTGCCTATACCTCCTGCCCAGCTATTGGCCATTCAGGTTTTTATTGTACCAATCAGAGCAATACATCTTCACACAGTGTACACAGTGATTCAGTTCAACGTACTCTGAAGCCCCAGATTGCTGAAGCCTGATGATAGCAGACCACAGCTTCAACCACCNGNAGTCTATCTTAAGGTGACCTCAGCATCCAGTTATCACCAATAGCAGCNANGGGAAGACAGCCTGCGGTGGTGGGTCTGACATGAGTTTTAGGGAGCTGTTTTTTGACAAGAATGAGGGGAACACAGAAAGTCTAAGGTGAGGATGCCTCGGTAGTGAGTCTGGGAATCTGATGGAAAACAGGAAGAAGCTGTGTCTGTCCTGGCCTTGGCAAATGTGCTCTGTAGATATTGTATCAAGAGGCTGCATGTGTTCATACAAGTGCACATTTGTGTTTGGGTGTGGCCATCTGTGTGTGTGTGTGTGTGTGTGTGTGTGTGTGTGTGTCTTTCAGATTGACTGTCTTTGGAAACCTGTCTGGTTGGACCAATTTATTTCTCTAGGCAGATTCAAACTGCCACTAAAATCCCCCAATCCAGGCATGTGCATGTGTCTATGTATACACATGGCACACAGCATGTGTTTGGAATTTGGACCAAGCTGAAAACAACAGAAATAATGTTGAATGTTCACAAAGGGCATATTCTGAATGGAGCGCTGAGCCAAAGCATCTTCCATCCTGTGAGAAACCCCCATGGACCTCCAAGGTCATTATTATTCCCACTTTATAGATAAGAAAAGTGANACTCAAAAACTGACTCAGACCACACAAGCAGATCTCATGTGTTTAGCACTACACTCCATTGCTGGCTGCCTTGTCTTCAGAGGCCACTCTTGGGGTGTAGTGGATAGACAGAGATTGGGGAGTGGAAACAGACTTGGATCAAAGCACATCTTCATTGGAGGGGCACAGGGCAAGCCTGCAGTCTCTATCCACATGTGGGAATAACACTGCCCACCACTGGTTGGGTCAGAGCCCTCTTGTGGGGGTGAGTGACAGGCCAGGGAAATCCATAAAGAGCAGCGTGCACCCTGACTGCAATGCAACTCTGTTCTTCCAGTGAGTGTTACAGGGGGACGTGGAGAGGGGAGAGAAGGAAACATAACAAGTCGCAGCTTCTGATTGGCGTTGGCAAGGTTCTCTGTGCATCCAGAGCCAAGTCACTGTACATGCTCAGGGAGAATTACAAGTAAATGACGAAACATTTGGAAACATGGCTTATACCTAATTAATCATGGAACTTTAAGAACAAAGAAGGCATTCCTTCAAAGTTTTCAACAATTTCCTTATTAAGTGGAGGGGGGAGGGGAGAAGTCTCCATGCCCTATAGCGGATCTGCTACAAACTCCACTGGGATAAAGAATCTCTTGGTTTTCCCTGGCCTCCTGCAACCTCTGAATCCTTACATCTTTAATACTTTATGTCCAGCATTTTCATATTAAAGGAACTGGAGATTTCCAGATCATGAAATATTCCTCAAGATTTTTGTCTCCAGATCCCTCAGTTCCAATACTTGTTTGGAGATGAGGAAGCAGAACCCCAGCCATTTCTTCAGCACCCATGCTATTGAGCCCTGGAAGTACAGTGACACATGTATATGCTGCTGTCCCCTGGGAACCAATGGGCATAATCCTACTTTGGAAGAGAAGTTCTAAGACACAGGCTTCACAGTGTGTTCAATTATTCCAAGTGCCCATAGCTCTGGGGCCAGGTTTCCTCATTTATCCAATGCTGACATTNGTGGCAGATCACCAATTTATTTTAAATGCTAAGCCAGAGAGTGTCAAAAAACATTGAGCCTTGTGCCTAGGACATAACTCCTCAGTAATGGAGGATGTGGTTGAGTCTTTGGGTATGTTTTTCATTCTTTTCCTATCCATGAATTTGACTACCATCCTACTTAGCCAGCCCAGCCAATTCTTCAGACATCTTTCTCACCAGGGACACACATGAGAGTCTGAAAATGACCCACAGTGCATACCCATTATTCCTACATTGTTCCTTTGTCTCCTGAATTTCCCCACAGGTGTTCATTGAGCTAATTATGAACACAACTTACTAGGAATGAGAGATCTAAGTGCTTTCTTGTCTCACAGTGTCATTTGTCTAGTGCACAGCTTTGGACAAAGGGACCAGGATACTAGGGTGTAGGGTCTCCCTTCTCCTTTGCNCAAGGGCCAGCAAAATGTGTACTGTATTAAATGGTTGAGAGCAATGCCTTGAACCCCGCCCCCCAAGACCCGTGTGAAGAATGAGAAGGAGAAAACTTGCCTAAGGATTTCACCGTGATGATGTCTTCCCGGGTTCCTGCAGAATGCTTTCTTCCCATGTGCCACCAGTGCAGCTGTGACCACATGACCTGGAGTCAGCTAATGAGGTGCTGCTGAGACTCTGAATCTGGAAAGAGTGAAGCAGAGGTTCTGGGAAGTCTGGAGCCACATGGCACCAAGTGGCTGACAGTGACCAGACCAAGCCCAGGGGACAACAACAGTGACCTTTGCTTTGCAGCCTCCTTGATGACCCAGANCTATTCAACATCTTTGTAACAACTTCTTTCAGGAAGTCCACTTCAGGTAGTTATGAAGCTACTTAGCTCACAAATAAAAACCTCTAATAGACACAAAGAAAACAGGTAAGATATATTCAGAACCACTATGTGCGAGGTAACTGGCCAGGTTAGTTTTTGGTGGTCCTATGATTTATCTCCCATCTGTGTACTTTCTAGACTCAATGCTTTCATCAATGGGAGGTGAGCAGTAAACTTAGAGCACACAGTACCTAGAGCATCTCATACCTGTATCTGTAGTGAGCTTGCTTTATAGTCGAGTCTTTGTAAACTGCATCAAAAGTGCTGGGAGTGACCATGGCTCTGTGCCTTGAACTAGGAGAAAGGACAAGAGGCAAGAAGAACTGAGCTTGAGTCTCTGGCCCNTGTAGCATCTCTATGCTGCGAGTGTGACCCCATATCAGCCTTGGCTGTGTCTTCTCCTTGACGCCTTTGGAAATGAATGCGTATGTCTGTACAGTGTGGAGCAGGACCTGGCTCATCTGCTCACTTGTCCACCAGGTGCCCTGACATCTGCCTTTTCTCATTCTCAAGGATTATTTTTATTATCTTTATTTACATGCATGTGGTGTGGTATGACTGTGTGAGTTAATGCCATGTGTGTGTGTGGGGGGGGGTACCTGAGGAGGCCAGAAGGTGGTGTCAGATCTCCTGGAACTGGAGTTACAGGTGGTTGTGAGCAGCCCCACATGGGCATTGGGAACTGAATTTGGGTCCTCTGGAAGAGAAGNGTGAGCTCTTAGNCCCTGAGCCATCTCTTCAGCCCCCACATTCACTATTTCTCCAACAAATGGCTTCACTCTCTCTTTCTGGCCTCAGGATGGGCAGTCCAATGTCACTATCCCATTCCAGAATGTCATATCTACTGGTGCTTCTCTACAGGGGGTGGGTAGCATGCAGAGTAGGAAGTCTTCCAGGTACAATTGGCACCATCTTCCCTTAAAGCAAAGACACTTGTCACTCTCTGGTCACCTGAGTCTCAACAACTTCCTTGGAGACAGACCCTCACCAAAAAAAAAAAAAAAAAAAAAGTTTGTTGCCTCCTTTGAGCACTTTGCGGCACATTGGTGAGCCTGGAACGTGGTGATTTCACTTTTCCGCAGATTTTTTTTTAAATTAATTACTGAAAAATTCAGAATCTTTAAAGCTGTATGGACACTGGAGGCCTTGGTCAGTCATCCCATGCATAGAACACAGGCAGTGAATTAAACACAACTCGGTGGTACAGGTTGTACCTTAATGAAAACAAAGGCTGGCGAACACTGTTTGTGAACATGTTACCCAATAAAGTGTTAGCAATGGAGCCCATAAAGCTGCCAGCAGGATTAACCACAGCCCTGGGCACTCTTCTGCGAGGCTGGGCGCTGAGAGTAAGGCTATTCACTTTACCCCAGATGAGCACAGGAGTGGAGGCGGCGTTTAAAACACATGGAAGAAAGACCTTTGGGTTCGGCACCAAAATGTCTTGTGGCAGAGAGACCAACAAAAGTGAGACAGAGAGTGAGACAAAGAGATGTACGAGACAGAGAGAAATTCAGGGAGAAAAAAGCCAGATGTGAGGAAATTAAGTTGGACTGACAAGAAGTGTGGCGTTAGATGGTCTGAACTGAAGGCAGGAGGAAAGAGCAGCATAGGCTTTCTCCGTGGCAGCTGATAGACACGAGCAATTGAACAGTTCATACCCTCTCTGTTGTCCCTGTCACAAGATTTGTAGGTCGTTCTCAGGCAGCCACTGGGGCTAAAGGGCACGGGTCATGACCTGCTGATTTACCAAAGTATGATCAACTCACACAAATTATAGGCGTAAGAGAGTCCTGACAACTTCAATATGATGCGCCATGAGCACAATTATTTGTGACACGTGAAACCAGTGTGAGACCGTAATTCTGTCACTGCGTGACAAGGCATTATTAGCCGGGGCAGGCAGCGGCTTGAACCAGGAGCAGCTGGAAGAGANGAGGGGAGAGCGAGGGCTCAGTGGGAGAAGGCTGCGAATGGCAACTCCTCTGTGGAATGCGGAGCCTCTGAGGACAAAGTGGCTGCCTTGCCATCTGATCTGGCAGAGAATAAAGAAGGGAATGCTCACCCACTGGCCTGGGTTGAGTACACCGAGGTTCCTTCTTTGAAATCAGCTCTGATATTCTGCATGAGGCACACTGGGGTGCTGTTTCCAGGGGCCCCATGAAGTGGGTTTTCTGCTGTTGAGTACAGATCTTGGCTCCATCCAACCTTCCCAGCAAATCCCAGGGAGCTGCAAACTGGCTGTGTGGTGGTGCAGGAGTCAGACTGCAGGAGAACTCTGCGTTCTCCTGTCCTTGGAGGACTGACTCACTGCCTGTACCTCAGAGGCTTCTGTATGGGTTCAGCTCAAGGGAAACAGATCTACATCTCCCTTCTGACAGTGCTCTAGAGTTTCTGTCTACTCAATAGAACAGCAGGATGGCTGGTCCCACTCCTCAGGGAAAGGCTTCCTCGGGTTAAGCATAGAAGCTGCCTCACAGACAGGGTGCCAACAAGCCTTTTTGTAAAAGCAAGAAGCTGGAATGTTCCCCAGAACACATCCGTGGTCTCCTTAGCTCAGCGGTTTAAACAGCAGCAGATGGCCTACTTAGCTTGCACCATGTTGTGTGTTCACACAGCTAGTAAATGCTCTGTGGGCACCTTTGGAACATCACTCCTACCTGGGCCCCAAGGATCTGGTTGAGAAATACTCACATCTTTCTGTGAGAACACTCCNCCAAGGCAGGTATATGACATGAAAATGAGTAATTAAAACCTACCACCTAATCATGGGCATGCAGATGAAAGTAGACTGGCCTTCNGTCCTTAGGGTTCCTGCTCAAATGCTCCTGGTTGAAGGGGCCCTTTGACCACACCTTCTATATTAATTATTTCTGTGTTAGTGATTAAACACATGACAGAGACAAGGGAAGAAGGGACTCCTAGTTTCAACCTATCACAGTGGGAAAGCATGGTAGCGCTGCTGGTGGTGAGAGGGTGTGCTGGAGATGTCCCACATGGAAGCAGTCCAGGAAGCAGAGGGGGTGGAATGGAGCGGGGCAACAACCATCAAAGGCTTGCCCCTAGTAACATGCTTCTNCCAGCCAGGTCTCCCCCTCCTAAAGGCTCCACAGCCTCTCAGGAGTTAAACATGGGCTTCCTCATCAGAGAAAAATCTTTGTGCAGTGGACCAGTGTGATGGAGATATTGTTCTGTATGCTGTGAATATGTGTTGCTCTGATTGATTGATAAATAAAATGCTGATTGGCCAGTAGCCAGGCAGGAAGTATAGGNGGGATAAACAAACAAGGAGAATTCTGGGAAGAGGAAGGCTGAGTCAGGAGACGCCAGCCGCTGCGGAAGGAGCAACATGCCTGTAGACCAGTAAAGCCGCAGAATATNTGGCAAAACATAGATTAATAGAAATGGGCTGAATTTAAGTATANGAGCTAGTCAGTAATATGCCTGAGCTAATGGCCAAGCAGTTGTGATTAATTTAAGNNTTTGNGTTATTAATTTATAAGTGGCTGCGGGACCGCTTGGGGCCTGGCGGGACCCAGACAAAACATTCACCTACACCAGTGTCAATACAGAGACCCACAATCTGTCAAATTGCAGGGAACAGGTGTCTATGCAGTACCCAGCCATAAATGGATATCTGTATCACACCCCATCTACTCAAGGCTAAGAGCACACCTCAGTAGAGGGATTGAAAAGACCATAAGAGCCAGACTGGAGTGAGGGCAGGAATGAAATGGACGCTACAGGACTGCTGCACCCATGGACTCAGTAGTAGTTGCCTGCCCAAGACCAGGCCAGTCAATACTCCAGCATGGATGAGGGAGGAGGAGAGGAGCCCCCACCTTTACCTGAGGAGTCATTNACAGATGATGACTACTAAGGGTGGGAGAGTTGGTTTTCTCTAGGAATGTGGTCCCTGATAGGTTGACAGTCAATAAACCCCACATTCCTATATGTACGGATAACACCAATTGTACTCAGTAAGTGATAAGAAAAACAGAGAGAATATAATTTGGGGTACGTGTGGAGGGGATCTGCAAGGAATTGGAGGGGAAGTTGGGGTGAATATGTTCAAAATGCATGTGTGCATATATGAAACTCTCAAAGAATAAATGCAAATATATATTTTAAAATAAAACAGAAAAAGTAAAAATGAGCCCGTGGGGGTGCATTGCTGAATCAGACCACAGCACCAGCTAGAATAGCTCTCTTATCTCCCAGTCTCCACTTGCCTGCACGGATTGTTTGCATGGAATTTCTTGAAGGCAATTAAAAACAATTGGCGTGCACACAAGCGATGTAGAATTGTTCTGCTATAACTCCTCTAGGCAGAAATCAGTACTTGATAGTTTAGCATTTATTATTGATCATTTATTTTNCCCCCTCTTCAGCATAAGCCACAGGAGGTGAGAGACTGCNTTGCTCTTCTTAGGGTCCTGATTGCCTTGAGCAATTTTGGGCACAAAGTACTCACCCAAATAAGAATATGCCAAATACTCCAATGTCAAGTTCTATTCCAAAAATCCTTGCTTTCAAATACATTAGACTATTTTATCCCCCAACAACCCAATGATGTAAGTTTGTCAGGTACCCATTGCCACATAACAAATCACCCCCCCCAAAGTAATAGTTTCAAATTACACCACCTATCATTTCTTGAAGTTCTGTGGCTTGGCTGGGCTTCAGTTGGGCAGGGTTTCCTTGTTTGGGGTTTTTCCTGAGGCTGTGTTTAATGGAAGAGCTTTGTCAGGGTTTGACTCTTCATATGAGCCTCTACGTCATTCATTATTCTAAATTGGACTTTCTTAAAAGTCGGGGGCTGGGCTCAGAAGATACAAAGCTCGAGCTCCAGCCATGGCTTGGAAACTCAAGAATGTTATTGGGCCTCAGCCTGATTTTACTGGCACAAGTGATCCCCAAAACCAACTCAGGCTTCAGGAGCAGAAAGGAGTCCCTTCTCTTGGTGCAGAGAGTGGCATCATGTATGGACGATGGAGGCACTGCTGGCAGCTGCATTTGGAGATGCTATACTATAATATGTTTAGCCTTGCTTTGCAGCAGAGGAAACAGACACTTGGAGGGTTACAGATGTCTAAAAAAGGAAGAGGGGACATCTGTCCTCAGGAGTCTAACTCTACGTTCAAGGTTCACTGCTTCCTAGTGGCCTCTTAAGAGACCCTTCCAAATTTCTGGTGGGGACTGATATCCCCCAAAGGGTCACTCTTATAGATTTTATTTTCTCAGCATACTATTCCGGGTCTAGGGAGATATAGGATACCCTAGGCCTGGAATTTTATCCAAGCTCCATAGTTCATTTTGGTGTGACATTGAACAAGCCTTGAGCTACTCTCATCCTTATCTGTGAAAAGAGCAGAAACGGTACCTGCTCATACGGGATTCAGGGGGGATATTAGTAAGATTGTACANGCAAGGTGTTCAACCTGAGGTACTGCACCCCATTCCTNAAGCCTGGAGTAAGACTCCAGTGGATCCCAAATGAACCGCCATAGACTAGTTTCATAACTGTATGTAGCGTGAGATCTTCACAACCCCATGAGAGGATGTCGTCTTCTCCTTGTATCTCAAATATAACCGAAAGGATTATAATCAGCTCAAGACAAACCATATGACTGACTTGAACAGTTGTGNGATCCCAGAGAGTGACATCTGACTGGGTATCCTACCTCAAGGTTTGCCTGCCCAGAGGTAGGGGTAGTGTGATTGACACATCTGTGGATGGACAAACAGTCCTATTGAAGAGGATTTACAGCAAATTCCCTGATGATGTCCCATCATTGATAGACTCTAGATTTGCCAAAGTCTCCAGAGAAGGACTCNTGTTCCTGTGAACTCAGCCTGAGTGGTGGCTCCAGCATAGGTGGGAGGGGACATTTTCCTACCCATTACCCCTTTGTATCCTACTTGCCATGTTTATTTGTGGGTGGTGGGTATTTATTTGCCTACACAAATGCTCCAAGTAAGCACATGGCCACCAGCCAAATCCCCCAGCTCTAATTTAACACCCACTATAATTTGCAGCTGGTGGGTTAACTAAGTTCACTTGGTAAACCAAATTTTGTGAAAAAAAGGTTGTTTGTTTTCAAATGTTTCCATTGTGTTAAAAAATGAGACAGTGTTCCTTTTTGGGGAGAATACCTTCTGCTTTGGGTTTAAACCAAACCAAATAATATTTAAGGAAACATTAAATAAATTATTTATCATGTTGGTCAACGGGTTGGGGAATATAGCTTTGATAAACACATTTTTAAGGTCAGCCACTTTAAGGGCTGGGTTTTATAAAAACAACCTCTGAGGAGCTTTAATAAATCTTAAATAAAAAAACATGAAGCATTTGTTTCCACTACTGAACCATCCACTACTGCTGAATAACGGCCCCTGAGGAGCTGAGCATCACCAGCAGTGCCCCACACTCAGGCTGAGCAAGGCCTGTGCTCCGAAAACCCCGTCCTGATAGAAGCACCATTGGCCTTGCCTGGCCCTCTGTGAGAGCGGTCTAGTCTTTGGGTTGCATTTAAATGAGAAAAATAGACAGAGCTGGCTGATTTAGGCCATAAAATTGTCAAATGAAGATAAATTTGTTTCTACTCAGTGGGAGACTTCAGAGTCAAATTAGGATGGATGTAAGTAAAAAAATAATAAAACAATAATGTGTTTTGGTTCCTTCAAAATAAACAGGATTGCCAAATTTATCAAGAGCATTTAATTCACCACACAGTCCAAAGGTATCTTTGGGG
>LZPO01056148.1:0-12067 GCA_001675575.1 Neotoma lepida
AAAAGGTAAAATTGTAAAGTAAAACAAAGACGTGACAAACTCACAAAAGAAAGCGTTGATTAGAGTGAAGAAAAGGTATGTGACAACAGGACCATGATGACTTTCAACATTATCGGTGTCAATGTGTTTCTTAAACCCGTTGGTGGACACTGTGTTGTTTCTCTACTACTAACTTTTATGTAATACAAGAGTTCAGGAATCTTTAACCCATGTGTCAAATCTGAGTGGTATGTTTGTGATCTACAAGCTAAGATTATGTTTCTGTATACACATTTGTGTAGGGGGGTATGTATGCGGGTGTGCAACCTGGAGTTCAATGGCAAGCTTCTCTAGCTTCTTCCTCAGTACCTCTCCACTGTGCTTTTTTAGACAATCTCTTACTGAACCTGGAGCTTACATACCAGCTAGACTGGTTTTCCAGCAAGCCAAAGGCACCCTCTTGTGCTGCTTCCTCAACGCTGTGATTGCAGNTGCCTTAGTTCTTCAGGTAGGTACTGGGGATCAAACTAAAGCANCTGTCACCTACTGTCCTGTCTTTCCAAGCTCCGTTTTCATACATTTTAAAAGCGATATTAAGGGAGTGTGAAAAGTGGGGGACAGCACTACAGAAGTAAGTGTAGGTGGGCTGCAATATCTAAAATATTCATTATCTGAAGCATTTCATTAAAAAAAAATTTGCTATTTTCTGATTTACAGTCCCCTCTCCCTTATTTTATGTAGTGTCTCCTGGCATAAAGCAAAGGAAAGGATATCTCGTGGTTAACAAGATAACCTACATTGAAATGGACTAGACCAAAGGCTGCCTATCAGTTATAAGACATTAGTCACTGGAAATAAAAGTTATCTCTAGAATGAGCAGTTTCTCTCCACTCTCCAAAGAAGGAAATTTAAAATTTGTTGAAAAGGGAGGGGAGGGGGTGTTGTGGAAAACTGAAAGAAAATACACACTCCTTATGATTTTTCTGAATTTCCTGGACTTCTCTTTCAAATTTTGCTAAAAATTTGTTAGCTCACAAGAACAAGGAAAGATACTAATATTTCTTCTTGTTTCTTCCTCTATATATGAGGAGGAGAGACACTGGATGTGGTGGATTAGACAAAGGACAGTGANGGCATAGCAAAGGGCCAAGAACAGATTTCAGAAGATATTTCTCCCCTGCCTCATCCCTATCTTGAAGCAAGATCCAGACATTGCTTTCTACATGGTACGGCCCTAAAGTGAGCCAGCAGAATATATGGACTGTAGATTAGTCCCCTTTGCTTTTCTTATCCAAAACTTTTCAGTTATTGCAGAAAGAGTCCAGTGGCAAAATTAAGAAAAGTGTGCTTGTTGGGAGAGCAGAGTCCAGTTTCTTAAGACTTATGGTCAGGGCACTTACACAGATCTAACATAGGAGGAGGTTTGGGACAGCCAGAGACAGCATAAAAGCTCTGTGCACTTTAAAATACATGCTAACAATTGGGAAATAATTATACAAGGAAGAAGCAACCTTACCAAGAACTTGGGCTGTATATTTTCTGTGTGATTTCTNACTTGTGAATGATGATCTGCTTAATAACAATAAGCAATATCCTAATAATATTGAACTAGCAATAGCAAACTTCCTCACCAGAATAATTAGATGAACATTATTTATGTTTGCTATTTCCTTTGCAGCAGGCCAGCTTCCAGTCCACATGCTAGTTTTATTAACAGCAACTACAGAATTCACTCAGAATGTCCTGAGAGTGAAGAATGTGCTAGCAATGATTTTGCAGGTTCTGACTGGGGTAACCAGGAGTGCATGGCTACCCCAACAATGTGTGAATCACTCCCACTGTAGCATGGACAGGTTTTGTAACAATAGAGCTGACAGTGTAGTGCCAACAAGGGCCTTTATTATTTGCCATATAATCCCTAAAAGTGCCCTATAAAGTAAGCATTATTTTCATTGTTTTATAGGACAAGAATCTGAAACTCAGAAAGGTTAAATACCTAAGGTCACACAGCTAGCAAAGGAGAGTTTGCTCAAACAGAAGACATTCTCATCAAGTCTTTAATATATGTTAAGTCATTTGCTAGCTGTGTCCACACTGGATGTGTCATGTTAATTTTTAACCTTTGAGATGGAATGAAGGAACATCATTTCTGGAGAGTTATTATGTTATTCAAATACAGCCAGGCAGAAATTAACATAGTCCAAGTTAAACCCAAAACTCTCTGACCGAGTACATGCAGCTTTCTGTGTCCCATGTTACAACAGTTGCTGACATCTGGTTAAAAACTTAATAAACAGATGATGACAAAGTTCCTCTCTTGTGTTACTTTTACCTCTGGAACTCTGCATCTATCATCAGATACATATTTTTTTTAACTCCTTGGAAGAAACTGATGAATTAGCAGCAACCGTAAGTGAGGTATAAAGCTGTAGCTCTCAACACAGAAGAAATCCCAGTAAGATGCTCACCAAATTAGAAGGGATTTGTGTTGATGTGTTGTTTTCCCACACGGCCTCCTGCAAGGCACACAGCAAATGGAATGCACTCAGATATACTGACAGAAAACCAAGCTTTCCAAATGACTTACTTGGATCTGGGACTACATCACCCATGGCTTCAGCATCAGTCATAGGACTGGGGTGCTTTTTATACTTCAAGTTGCTCATGCTGTCTTAGTTGTGGGCTGCAAAGTTAATGAGCTTAGCAAAGGTTTAGCATGGAACTTATTGTGTGTTTTAGAACCAAGCTCGGCTTGATCCCAAAGCCTCATGCAAGGGAGACACTTCTAAGGAAGCACTGGGAAAGACCCTTTTACCAAGGGATAATAGAGATTATAAAAACAGCCTCAGAGGTATAGTTTATTCCCTCTGGAAGTCAGTTCAGCTTTCAAGTTACTGACTCCTTAGCCAGGCTATGAGAGAAGGGCAGTGGGCTTGGCTTTCAGGCAAATTTGACATGAAAGCCTCATTCTACCTCTGACTGGATTCTCTCACCTTGCATAAGTTTCTTTACCATCTCTAAGACTCAGTGGCTCCCTCTGTAAAACACCAACTTCCATGTGTACTGTTAAAAANTAATCTAAAATAATATTTGTCCTAGGCACAGAAAACAACATAGAACTACAGAGTAAAGGTTCAGTCAGAGCCATTCTCCTGACCTTGCTCTTAAGTGTTGACCATCTATTAGTGATTTATTTTTTTCAATACTCCAGTTTCCTCAATTGATCAATATGAATAATAAAAGCTATTGGGAATATTAGCTAAATATATAGGTGTAATTACCTTTCATAGTCCTCAGTACAAACTTGGTCACAGTAATACATCATATCCTTAAACCATAATTTTCCACTGCAGACTCCGATTCTCTTCAGTTGCGATATTTGACTTTCTATTATATTTGTCCATAATTTTCATACATGTCTAAGACTTAAAATACTGCTTCTCCAACTCAACAATACCCAATGGTGCTCACCTGATGTTAGCCATCACACNGCATGNACTTGTCCAGAACATGTGGACCTCCCATTAACAGTCATCCTGTCTGTTCTACCACATAGCCAGAGTCCAATGACCTGCTACCTGCCAACTCTCATTATCATAGAAACACTGAATAGCTGTGCTAGGCCTTGCTAGCAGCTTTCTAGTCACTCACTTCACATTTCTTGTGGCAAATTATATTTGACTTTCAATTTAAAATCCAGGACACTCAAAAGCAAAACCTCAGTGTAATCATGGTGATAGAGCACAGGCCTGTGCCGTTGTGAGAGGAGGCTTCTTCTTGTTTGTCATGAAGCATCCCCACTCGTCCACAGTCCACCTCCATTGTTACCCACATACCAGACAGGAATGAAGGCTGACCCATCCAGGCCTTTAAGAAAGCGTAGCACAGGAAGCATCTTTAAGAAGCAGAGAGTTACTCTCCTGTTGGCTGTCACAGAGTTAGGCTTGGTTCACTGAGCATGAAATGAATGGGAAGAAAAGCATATCTCAGCAATAAAGTCTCCATCTTATTTACTCAAACATGTATTTGCATATTGCTTTGGCAAAGACATCAGTTTCTCCTGTTGATGAGCTAACACGCAGTCTGCCCAGAGGAATCATCTTGATTCTCACTGTTGAATAAGAAACATTAACTGTAATTTTTCAGCATGAAACTTTGGTGGCCAGTAAGGTTATTTTTAAATCTTTTGGGTGTTATTTTGTTACTTAATTATAGACCCACAATCTTGGATTTAGAATATGGAGAAGTTGCTTGCAACAACATCATCGGTTGCAGGGAAATTTGAAAAGGGTGGTCAACTCCAAGGAGGAAATCTCAAGTATTTATGTTGAGCATTGCACTGCAGCCATGAACTTCATTTGAATGAGGATGTTGGAACAAGGCTATTGGATGTGTATGGTATAAGATACTTGATGCTTTCAACATATTGGAATTGGAAACCTTAAAATCAATGGCATATTAAGAATTATTTAAGCTTAACTCTTCCAGGCATTCTTCTTGGTGCTCCTTTCCGTACATTATTGTCAAACTGATTCATTCATAAATAATTTCCTCCTTTCATGCTTTCTAGTTATACCATAAACCAATAGTGGTGGAAGGCAAATTCCATTTCTAACAATCTTAATAAGTGCCAAAACTATTAAATTCTATAATTCAACTTACTCTTAGAGATATGTAAATTATGTACTAAAATTTATGCTACCTAGNACATATATTCTGAAAATGGGATTTGGTTGCATATAAAATTGGTCTTTATAAATATTTAACAAATATCCCCATCCAATAATTTTTAAAAGTACACAAAACCCTGTTTTCCCCATGACATTGTGCATACCCACAGGAAAGAGCTATGTGAAACACCTTCAGCAGAGCTGGGCAGGCATTCTCCTGCTCATAGCTTTTCTACTCTCCTCATATGCTACTGGTTTCAGCTGTTCCTAATTTCCTCACACTATCAGCTTTTATCATATATATATGCATATATACTATCTTATACATACATATACACTACCAGCTCTTAGCCTATATATATATATTTATATATTCAATATGCATATATACTATCCTATACACACACACAATCAGCTCTTAGCTTAATTAGGAAAAAACACTGCATTGACACACAAGTTTTCGACTTCATGCCTTCAGAAACTTCAAGAAAAAAGGGGGTGGTGAAGTTAATGTCAAAGATTTCCCAGCTGTAAGCAGCATCACTGCTCTCACCAGTAGCCATCCCTTACTTCCCTATGATTGGGGAGGAGCCGTATGCTCCACTTCTTTCAGGAAGTACATCCATGCTGAGCAAGGACCTCATCTTCTCCTGCACCTTTAAACTCAAGTCTTATTCATTACTGAAGCTCAACAAGTGGTAGTTTCTTTACCATTCACTGTGATGTGGTGTGTGAAACCATACAATGAACTTTTTATAGTTAGGTTAACATTCATTGCTTTCTTTTAATTTTAACACAGCTCATAACAATGTGTGACTCCATAATATCATATATTAGTCACCTGGAATTCTTGAATTAAATCATTATGCACCCCTAAAATAACATTAGTGTTACTACTTTCTNATTAGGAAGTCTTAAGCACTGGGAAAACTCACTATAATAGATACAGATTTTCTAAAATTCTCATTTCTGTTTGACAGCTCTTTTTTGTCACAGGCAACAAATGCTGTCAATTGTTTTCTTTGTAAAGACAGGTACACTTCACTCATCTTTGATAAAATGTCAGACAAATACAAATCCAGATAATCATGATCTATCTGCCAGTAAGTAGTTCAAGTTNGGGGAAGAAATTGTGTTTCCTTCGAAAACTAATTAGTTCAGCTCATAACTTAAACAACTGGATAAGTACTTTTTCTTGAGACAGCTACTATGATTCAGTATACATAAATACTTTATGTAAACATGCTATTCTGTCATACATAATAATACAAGGGTTAAGATTTAATCATTCNATTAATGCTAAAACAGCATCAATTTCCCCTACCATGTTTTGGGCCATTACTGCAAATGCTGTCATATGTAACACCAAATGACATCCTAATCTTACTTGGAAAGTAACTGTAACTTCATGAGCCCTGTGAAATGGTCTCATGTACATCCATGTATATATAATCCATGTATGTCCACAGATTATACTTTGAAAAATGTTACAGGATGACCTACTGTTTCAAAATTATAGGTTCCAGGTGTGTTCATCTGGCAGCTTGAAGGCTTATATACGCCATAAGATAACTATAAATATAGCCCAATACATACTCTTCTCCCCTCCCCTTCTTCTCCACCNCCTCTCCTCCTGAATTCTGACTACTGACTAGCATAGATCTTGATAGTTGGTAACAGAACTTAGTTCTAAGTAAAGCCCCAAATCCTTCTATAATGCAAAGATTAGAGCTGTATTAGGAGCCAACATAAAACCAAACTCACTTACACCAATACTTCTCCCAGTTGTAGTGTTCTAAGAGAAGGCACAGACTTGGAGAAGATAGTATCAATGCATATAATCAGCAAAGCATTACTTTCTAGATTGGCATGAATTCTAAGTGACTCACTCATGGATTCTGCACATGACCCTTGTACTAATTGAGTTTTTCCTTTCTCAAGACTATTTCGAGTTAAAGTCCCTGCTCCTTCTTTCTTTTCTTTTCTTTCTTTTTTTTTTTCTTTAGTGAGTCAGGGTGTGCGAGGTATGGGGGTTGAGACTGGCTACCTGAACCTGGCAAGTACTGCCAAAAGCCTCAGCTGTAGCAGATGTGCCCACTGTTGAATCAGGAAATGACAAATGATGCTGGAGAGTGGGAGAGCAAGAATTCAGTTGTGTTTGTTTTCTTTCCAGGGATTTATCTGGAATCCCTCCCCATTGCTTTCTGCTATAATCCTGATTTCATTAAAAATATCCTGAAAATGTATCTAAGTCAATCAGATACAAAAGGAATGTCTTAAAATCATTTTTCAAGTAATTAATTTCAATTCAAAGTCATTACACTTCACCCATGCACCTCTCTTTGTGGTGAGCAGACAGTCAGTCAGCTGACACATTCATATTTATATTTGCACAGTCTGACCTTGTCAGGGAATTGGCAGGCCAGGCACAACCATCACAGGGCTACTGCTCTTCCCACAGCCCACACTGTCCTGAGAAACAGCACTGGGGACAATTTAGAATGGTTGAGTAGCACAGGGGGCACTGTGCAAAAGATGCCTTGTCCTCAGCAGTGCCAGCTTGCCTTCCTTCAGAGGTTGCACTTGAGGAAGTTCCTGCCNGAACACTCTGCTTCCGCAGAGTGCTCTTAGCAGGAGAAGATCTGTTCCCACTGAGACTAAGAAACTGGTCGTTTACGAAAGTAAAACCTCTCNAGTCAGCTATCTGTGTTGGGAGTGAGCCCTTGACCCAAAGGAATTGTTAAATGTCCTTGTGCATTTTCAGACTCTTCATTCTTAAAAAAAAGTTTTTCCTCTGGTGATTTCAGAAAGCTGTTTCATTTGATCCACCATTAGCCATCTCTCTTGCTTTTTTACTTGGGGTTGTGTGTTGCATTTTGTCTTCCAAATAAAGACTGCAGTAGTTATAGTCTTTGCTGAGAACCTTCTCAGTAGGACCCAAAGCATTTGCTTCTTCTGGTGAACCTGATCGAGTCCATCTTCCATTAGTTTCTCAATTCTGAAATCAGCCCTAAATTAAAGAGTAAAAGCGTGATTCTGCTGGTCCAGCCTCGCATAGCTTATTCTTCCATGTAGATTCAGTTATGAATGTAGNAACTTTTGGCCAATGATCCTTGATCAATTCCTTGTTTTAGATGTATCTCTATGTTTCCACAGCCAGTTACCTTCCTGTCAGTTTCCTCTCAGATCCTTTGAAACAATAATTGATATCTATACACCAGAATTTACAAAGTGCTTCCACACAGACAGGAGGCAAAGTAGACATATCTTTTGCTATGAGTCAGGCACTGGGTAAGAAATTTCATAAACATTACTTAGCTGACCATCAAAACTCTCTGAAGGTTTTCTATTCCTGGTTTACATAGAAATAATAGGAAATAGCTAGTAAATGGAATTTGCCTCATGATCTTTCCACAAGATATACTAAAAGGCATCATTACCTCACCTCAGTGTCTGTTCCTAAGGAGATGTGTGATGATCAGATATAATTCTGTCTTTTATAATTGACTTGTTCATAAGTAATTCATCAATATTGTTTTTAAAGGTACTGAGTCTTTTCAAAGATTCAACTCAGCATTTTGGAAACAGCTCTCTCTCTTTTTGAGCTCATANTTCTAGACCCTATCTAATGATAAATTACAACAAACAAGTGCTATATAGCAAGTGCAAGAACATAAACAGGCTTGGTTAAAAAATAAAAAAGTAAAAAAATAAAAAAAATAAACAAAAACCCAACTGTCTTCACACACAAAATTTCACCTGTTAGGTCCAGGTATGTACATGCATACTAGAGGGAAACTTTCAAACTTTAGTAGAAGCATAGCAGAAGTTTAGCCATTTTGATGCTAATTGGTGTGTATAGTATGATAATGTTCTTTCCTTGTGAGTATGCAGCTATTATTATTAATAAAGTAACTTAAACCAAAGAATGCATGTCTCCAGATTTAATGTATACCAGAGGGATATGGAATATAGTTGCATCATGGAGTCTGCTAACCACAGGTGGAAAACATTCAGAATACAATGTTGCATCTGTATTGAACATGTACCAACCTGCTCTTTTGTCATTATTCCCTAAACAAATAGCAAGAATTTGCATAGCAGTTACATTGTAATATACATTATTAGTTAGGTGGTGATAATTTATTGTTCTTTACAAAGGTCATATACAAAAACCGCAAAAACTTTCCTGTGAGAGATAAGTATTTTTGTCTAAGAAGGGGATGCTGGATCCCATGTCCTGTGCATCATGCATTCCCAGGAGTGACTGTATAATGGAGGTATGCTGATAAGGACAGCAAACTGTGGCCCCTGGGGAAAATCTGCCTCTGCTCGGTGTGTGTGTGTGTGTGTGTGTGTGTGTGTGTTAGGAGTATACTTTCACAAAGTCCTAAATCTGTACTGAAATGAGATCAGAAGCTAGGAAACTATTGATAAAATAAAAATATTTAGAGTGCCTTGTGACTGAAATCTATTAGTTCATTCATCCATTGATTCTCCAATATTTATTGCTCACCTTCTATGTTTTGTTTTGTTTTGGTTTGGTTTGATTTTTTCAAGACAGGGTTTCTCTGTGTAACAGCCCTAGTTGTCCTGGAACTAGCTCTACAGACCAGGCTGGGCTCGAACTCACAGAGATCCTCCTGCCTCTGGCTCCTGAGTGCTGGGATTAAAGGCATGCACAGCCACTGCCTGGCACCTTCTATGTTTTAAGTGAGGTGGATATAGTAGTAAACAAAAACATGGATAATCCTCCATCATGATCAAGTTCTCAGACTTTAATGAATTCCTTGGAGAAACGAAAATTAAATTGAAACTATACGAGTGCTATATTGAAGCACTACACAGTGCTTCAATTTTGTGTAGTCAGGAGGTCGAGGGTAGACATTCTCAAAGAAATGAAATGATAAGACAGTGACTTAGAAGACAGGGAGGTACAAGCAGAAAGATGAGTATTTGGGGACAGGAAACTAACAACAAGTAAAAGACAGGAACATTGAAGGTAATACAGTAAGGCCAAAACAACAGAACTGACAGTGACTGAAGTGACTAAGAGGAACTTACTAATAGATCACTGATCTTACTAATAGATCACTCATAACTTGAAAGAGGAAATTTCAGTCTTTTTCTTGGTGCTGTCCAGACAATACAGACAAAGTAGGAGCATCCACTGTTTTCAAGGATATATAACAATGAAACTCAAAAGGTCAGACTACTATGGCCTACGAGTAGAGAAGGGAGGTAAGCAATAATTAAGTAGGATTAGATAGGTCCAAGTAAGTCACTCAGCTACATGTCAAGGACCCTAGGACAAGCCTTGGCCCTGTTTAACAACGGCTGTCTGACATTTTACAAATCACTGCTCTTTCTGTGCCAACAGATTCTCATCAAAGTCCTGGGTATAAATTGATAAGAATTTTCCTTCAGATATTATATACCTTAGGTCGTTTGCACAACTAATCTAAACTTTGCCTTTGTTGTTATGAAAACATAGATATTAATCCCTTCCTGGTAGAACCGTAGGAACCAATGAGATTATATTTGTAAAGCGCTAAGTTAGAGAGAGGATATAATCAGCCCTTCATTAGCATATTTCCTACCAGTTCTCTACAGTATAGCTCACAAAAGCCAGTGTCTTCTGACAGATTGTCATCCATCAAATATCTATATTTTGTGCATGGAACTCATAGACAAGGTTGGCTTGAAACTTGTAGAGATTTTCCTGCTTTAGTCTTCCAGGGAGGACAGGAGTGAGTCACCTAACCTAGCCTTTTCTCCCAAAACATGAAAAGTCACTTTGCCCTGTTAAAATTGGCTTCTGATTCTCACCCCTAGCATCCATCAGGAAATTAATAGCCCAGCAATTGCACATAATGCTAGAGCACCTTTGCCCTTTATACAAGTAACTCAAAGGTTTGGGTTCTGTTCATGTCCCAGATTTTGCCATAGAATAAAGCTCCATCCATTCCAATGAAAGAGGCTACTTATCTTCAAATCTTTATCTCAATTATCTTGATAGAGAGGACCTTTTTACATTAGGGAGAAACCTGGTGCCAGGGAAACTCCCAGGAATCCACAAGGATGACTCCAGCTAAGACTCCTAGCAATAGTGGAGGGTGCCTGAACTGGCCTTCTCCTGTATTCAGATTGGTGGCTACCCTAATTGTCATCAGAGAGCCTTTATTCAGTAACTGATAGAAGCAGATACAGAGATCCACAGCCAAGCACTGGGCCAAGCTCCGGGAATCCAGTTGCAGAGAGGGAGGAGGGATTGTGAGAGCCAGGGAGATCAAGGTCATAAAGGAGGAACCCACAGAGACAGCTGACCTGAGCTAGTGGGAGCTCACAGACTCTGGATGGACAGCTAGGGAGCCTGCATGGGACTGACCCAGGCCCTCTGCATGTGAGTGACAGTTGTGTAGTTTGGTCTGTTTGTAGGGTCCCTAACAGTGGGATCAAGACCTGTCCCTGGCACGTGAGCTGGCTTTTTGGAACCTATTCCCCATGCTGGGATGTTTGCCTAGCCTTGATGCAGGGGGAGGAGCTTGGTGCTGCCTCAACTTGATATATCATGCTTTCTTGACTCCCATGGGCGGCCTGCCCCTTTCTGAACAGAAGAGTAGATAGTGGTTGGGGTAGATGGAAGGCGGGGGAGGAAATGGGAAGAGAGGAGGGAGGGGAAACTGTGGAGGGGAAACATGTAAAATAAGTGAAAAAATTTAATTAAAAAAATCTTTGTCTCCAAGGCTGCTCACTCTCCCCATGTACATTCAATATAATACTTGAAGTTCTAGCTAGAGCAACAAGACAAGAAAAGGAGATTAAAGGTATACAAATTGGAAAGGAAGAAGTCAAACTTTCACTATTTGCAGACGATATGATAGTATACATAAGTGACCCCAAAAACTCTACCAGGGAACTCCTACAGCTGATAAAGTCATTTAGTAATGTGGCAGGATACAAGATTAACTCAAAAAAATCAATAGTCCTCCTATATACAAATGATAAAAAGGCTGAGAAAGAAATCAGAGACACATCACCCTTTACAATAACCACAGATAATATAAAGTACCTTGGGGTAATTCTAACTAAGCAAGTGAAGGACCTGTATGATAAGAACTTTAAGTCGTTGAAGAAAGAAATTGAAGAAGATTTTAGAAAATGGAAAGATCTCTCATGCTCATGGATAGGTAGGATTAACATAGTAAAAATGGCAATCTTACCAAAAGCAATTTACAGATTCAATGCAATCCCCATCAAAATCCTAACACAATTCTTCACAGACTTGGAAAAAACAATACTCAACCTCATATGGAAAAACTAAAACCCAGGATAGCTAAAAGAACCCTGTACAATAAAGCAACCTCTGGAGGCATCACGATCCCTGACTTCAAGCTCTACTATAGAGCCATAGTAAT
>LZPO01056148.1:13988-28672 GCA_001675575.1 Neotoma lepida
TGGACCAATAGCAGTGGAGCCCCCATGGTGCTGGACTGGGCCCTCTGGATACTCGAGACAGTGGTTTAGCTTGAACTGTTTAGGGGGCCCCCAAGCAATGGGATCAAGATCCATCCCTAGTGCATAAGCTGGGTTTTTCTGGAGTGCATTGCCTATGGTGGGACACTTGCTGCAGCCTAGGCACAGGGAGGAGGGTCTTGGACCTTCCTCAAGTGAAAGTACCAGGCTCTGGGGACTTTCCGTGGGAGACCTTGCGTTGGAGGAGGTGGGAAGTGGGGGGCAAGGTTGGGAGGCGGGAGGAGGGAGGAGGGTGTTCTGTGGTTGGTATGTAAAATAAACAAAAGAAAATCTTTTAATAAAAAAAAATCTTTGTCTCAAGACTTGCTCCAAGGAAAACCCAAACCAATATATTACACAGCTATCATATAGTAATCTTGTAATAGTTGTTAAATTAATAATGTATGGTGAAACCTTGACTCAAAATTACCTTTTCTAAAAGAATGCTAAAGACAGTTCCATTTTTTAATCGATCTTTAAAGACTCTTTCAGCTTAAAACTTTGAAATAAGGACTAATTCTTGTTTCCCTGGCATAAGAGGTTAGCTTAATGGGTTAAATAAAAGATANCTAGAATTAAAGAAAAGGCCATCTAGAAGTCATAGTGAAAGGGCTTACAGAGCTTCGGAACCAAGAGGACAGTTCTCCCCCACACAGCAGTTTAACACCTAGACTTGGTAGAAATTGGCCTCTCCTTCTTTCAGCCAATATTTCAGTATAGTCCGTCATAAGCCACTGTGATAATATGGAAGACCCAACAGCAGACTTGACNTGCATGTGCGTGACTGCTGGATGTATGCCTAGCTGATCAAGTAGGTAGATTCTGTGAGAGTCTAAGAACTTTCAAACTTCTTAAAAGGGTATGTCCATAGAAAACCCCAAGGCAAGGTCAAGTCCAGCCTGGTAGGGGGTAAATTGGTAATGCTAGCAAACTCTTGGTAATAAGAATATTGGAAAAATGAATGCAGTGATTATTGTAATCCTGGGCCATAAAGGNTGTTAACCAAGGGTTTTCATTGTGGAGCTCAAACTACTGGACATCCAGTAAATATATTTCACAAATATTCTTGATANATTCAAGCCAAGAGAGGAAAACTAACACCTAGTTCTTAAGTTGATCTTCAGAAATAATCATGCTCATCATTTAACCATCTAAAAAAGAAGTGGAACTCAAAGAGAAACATCATAAATGCTACTGGTAGTGAAAAATATGCACATATACAAAAATATACAAATTATACATAAATAATAGAGATTGTGGGAAACTGTTAGATCATCACAATTCTTCTGGAAAATAAAGAAGAAATGGAATGAGATGCATGTGTAGTTAGAACAGGACACCTATAAACCCAAGNGCAATTGAAGAAACATGAAAATAATAATATCCACTTTTTTGTATAGTAGACACTGGATGGAATATTTCACGGGCATTATTATATTTATCTGTATATCCATGGTCTGATGTTAGCTGTTGTAAGAAGAACTTCTAACCAGTCTTATTAATAAACACGCGGAACAAGAAATAAGGGTGAAAATCTGACAGAGATCAGAGGAATTAGGAGCAAGCCACCACTCACCAACGCTGCTTCTACTTCCCAGGAGCGAAGCGGAGCAAAGAGCGTGCCTTCCGGTCTAACCTGGCTTTTATACCTGTCTATCTGTTAACTAATTTCCCATCTTCCCAAGCTACATCACTTCCTGTCTTGTCTGCATGGATCTTCAGAACTCTAAGGTTGATACTGGGATTAAAGGTGTGTGCCACCATGCCTGGCTGTTTCCAGTGTGGCCTTGAACTCACAGAGATCTGGATGGATCTCTGCCTCGGGAATGCTAGGATTAAAGGCATGTGCTACCACTGCCTAACCTCTATGTTTAATCTAGTGGCTGTTCTGTTCTCTGACCCCAGATAAGTTTTATTAGGGTACACAATATTTTGGGGGACATAATATAATCACCACAAGCTGTGGTTNTACATTAAGTAATTTAAATGTTTAATGCTTTTAACAAAGTAAATTTGTTATTCCCATGAATCTAGAGCCAAATTATTCTGGATTAGCTGATCTCATTTGGGTCTTGTTCACTTGTCTGGGAACTTGGCCATGATAACTTTGATAACCTAGCTCTGCTCACCTGGCCTTCTATCCTCTAATCTAGACTTAACCTTGGGGAGTAGGCAGGGCTCTAAAAATTAAGAGAAAAAGAATGACAGGTTTGGGACAGATTTATATTCTTCCAAATACATAACTAAAGAAATACACAGGTTAGGTCTGACTCAGAAAGTAGAAAAGAAGGGGTCCATCTCCTGATAAGAGGAACTACTAAGCCATATTGCAAGGAACATGGANACNGAGAAGAGAGAACAGTGANCNATCTGTCTACTCTCGTCATTGGTGTTTTCGGCTCAGTAATACTCTAAAGAGAAACAAAATAGTAGATGTTAGGAAACCTCAAAGTGTGCAAGCCTTTACATGAGGTCAGGATCATGTGGAGCTAGAATTATTTTAGAATGGGCTTTTCATATAACTCAATTTCACTAATGAGATTTCCATTCTGTTCCACTGTAAGGTTTTTTTTTTGTATGTTTGTTTTGTTTTGTTTTGTTTTGTTTTTTTGAGACAGGGTTTCTCTGTGTAGCTTTGGTGCCTTTCCTGGAACTCACTTGGTAGCCCAGGCTGGCCTTGAACTCACAGAGATCCGCCTGGCTCTGCCTCCTGAGTGCTGGGATTAAAGGCNTGTGCCACCACAGCCCGGCCCACAGTAAGTTTTCAATTAATCTTATGTGAGTACTAAATTCTTCAATCATTGCTGTCTTCCTATTACATATTGCATTGCTACCATATTACATTGATTCACATTGCATCGTATTCTATTATTCTTTTTTTTTTAGGGAGGTATTTTTCTAAGGGCAGCAATTGTCCTCTCTCTTCATTATGACACATGTTCTTCAACTAGCAGAGATTCTGGCAAGTTAGCCCACAATGAACAAAATCTAGTATTTGCTGATACACAAGAGCTTAAAAACTGTGAACAAAAACAATAGTGAAAGATATGATGAGACCAAGAGTAGACAGACAAGAGAAGAGGAGGAATTCCCCGTGACAGAGAAACGCCAGCAGTAAGTACTGGGCTGCACACAGCCAGCTCCCTTTCTACTCTCTTTCCTAGGACGAGTCTCTGGTAGCTTGAGAAGCAAAGCATTTTAACACCATAAAAAGAGGCAGACAGTCATTTGTCTGCAGGCTCCTGTGCAATTGAAAGCTAAAGTCCATCAGAGGGTTCCAAACAAGGGCGCATTTCTTGATTGGATTTCTGTCTACCACAGAGCGTAGAAATAAATTGTCCCCAATTTTTGGGTGAGGTATACAGATCTGCTAGGCCATTTTCTCTTCAGGCATGTTTCCAATCGCTAACTAATTATTTTCTCCAATTCCTACCTAATAAAACTTTATTTGGGTCAAAATTGAATAGTTGCGGTTATATGGAACTAGACCTGGGAAATATTGTGTGGTTAGAGAACAAATCAGAAGGTATCAAGGGTGCCTTCTTGGATGTGACTAGCATACACAATTAATTTNAACTTAAAATATACTAAAATAGAAGANGATTTAGTTTAAAAGGTGGAAATANATANTACAATTACTTTTCCTGCAATCACATGTATATGAATGAATGTACCCACCCCCACATGCTCACACACTTTCTTGTAGTATTTTTAAGTTGATCCAAAATACCACTTTATGTGTGATTTATTAAATTTTGATATTTAAAAAACTTTGATATAAAGTTTATGTTCAGAATTTCAGCAAATTTATCCAGCAACTNAACTACAAGAAACTAGCTAAGAACTCCATAAGAGTGAAAGANGTAAGAAATGCACAAGCTATTTGAATCAACAAGGTAACAGGGAGGCATTTATTGACAAATGCCCTTCTGTGTGTTCTCAAAAAATGTACATGAAGGAAGACTGATTATGAGCGCTTCTAAAAAGAATATTAAGACAATCTAAACATGCAATTAAAGCTGCTGAAACACATTTGGATATATAAATAATTAAATATTATGCAGGAATTAAATGTGTTAACATGTACCTGTATGTACACATATAAAGAGAAACACAGCTGTATGCCATATGGAGTTTTCTCCAAAAATACATTGCNTTTAAAATAAAGAAATAAAAGGGTCAGCTGATGGTTCCATGCACAANGGCATCTGCCACTACACCCAAGGACCTGAGTTCAGGCCCTAAGTGGAGGGATAGAGAGAAACCAGGTGCTAGGGAAGACCCCAGCTTAGAGGAAGAAGACAGGAGAGAAGCCTGGATTCAGGTCTGAAACAGCAAAACAAGAAACAAGAGTACTGAGTCGTGCAGAGTGTCCTCTGACTTTCACACAAGGCACATGTCGGGGGGGGTGTGCACACATGTGCATGCATGCGCACATGCACACACACACACAAGAGAGAGAGAGACAGTAAATAAATATTTTTTTTCAAAAGGAAGAGAAAAGAGCAAGGTAATGAACATATAATTGCCTATNGAAATTTGCATTAAATATTTTTAAATTGAGCATCCATTGGTATTTTCCAGTGGGATGCACCAAATGCAATAATTAAGAATGACAGGCCTGCATACAAAGCGGACCCTATGGAACAAAAATGAGAGAAAGAATTAGTTTTCACTTTATTTGTTTTATACCTTTTAAATTATTTACCCCATTCTTGCATTAGCTAGTCAAGAACAAGCAATAACACTGCCCAACACGAGATACAAAGCAAAACATATGTCTATATAGAAGAATATTAATGTAAGTGCTTACTTACAGCCTATATCTCACACAAAGACAAGCCAGGAGCTAAAAACAGAGAACAGTGCTTCATCGTATGTACACAAGCTATGTATATAAGTTACAAGGGCAAATCTAAGTGTATTAAATTACAACTNAAAAAGAATTTCAGAGTTTTTCCCTTTCACTGAGTCACTTATAAGATTTATATCAACAACTTTTCTCCCAAAAATGGAAGTTATTGGTCATTGGCACAGTCAAGGATTTTGAGCACTAGCTCTGGATTTTAGCCTTCTTTTTTAGTTTTCCTATCCTGAAAGGACAGTAGGGTGGGATGGGATTAACCAAAACTAAGTAAGGCTTTGGAAACCTACTATTTTATAACCCCACTAAAAATATAAAAATGAGAGTTTGGAAGGAGAGTCCCTGTGTGGCTGTTTCNAAAAGCAGTGATATTAAGTGAGATATTAAGATATTAAGTGAGATATGAAGATCCCAGGGTTAAGTGTGAGATATCTCCATGGGAGTTATTGGTCAGAGAGGCACCCAGGACCCCCAAAACAAGAAGAGCTTTTGTCTTCCTGTTTTGTTTCCACCAAGAACTATACGGTAAGACGCTACTACAGCTCTCACTATGGTNACAAAACACAGGGCTATCAAGGTGGAAATGAGCTCAAAACTGCTTTGCTGACTAATTTTCGAAGCGCTGAAGGAGCAACACAGGCTGCTGTGGAAAAAGCAACAATGATCTTCTTACCTACCAATGAACTCTACAAACTACACCACCACCCTACCAGGCAAGATANATCCATATGTGCAATAATCATTTGACTATTATGGGGGCAATAAAACAGTCTCTGCTTTTATCTGAGGCCTGTTCCACAGAAGGCATCCCATGCCTGGTGCTGTAAGCCTCTTACACATACCTCAAGAGGGCATAGGTCTTATGAAGGAGATTAATACTAATACTTAGCTAAATAGACACTGTATCAAGTTCCTTCTAAATACCTGTATTTATGCCCTTAGATGAAGTCAACTCTCAACACTAGTCAGGAATGATTCTATTTACAGTAAATAATGGTGAATGTAAAAACTCTCGATTACTCCACAGGGTAAGACTAATTAACAGATGAAGAGTCAGCCTGAAACAAGTCATTTATATTACTACCTCTAATCTGAGGGAACATTGCAAAGAGAAGAGAGGAAGATGTGTATAAGAGACAGGATGAAGAGTCAGCCTGAAACAAGTCATTTATATTACTACCTCTAATCTGAGGGAACATTGCAAAGAGAAGAGAGGAAAGACATAAGTGCTAGAAGAAGTGAAAGACAGCAGCAGGACAGACAATATAATCCCAAACTCACCATAGCTACAATTACTTTTAGGAGGCCTGTGCAAGATAAGCCCTCCAAACAGTCAGATATGCATAGAGAAGGCATTCATGGGACTCTATCCTTTTTAGATGAACTATGAGCTACTACTAATGGGCTGAGAAAAAGAAAATGNCACTGTCTTCCATTGCAAACCCTATGATGTACCCATCAAGCTTCAAGGGACAGTTCCAACCCAAGGCCATACAGAAATCCTTGGTCAAACTCAGAGAAATGNAAACAAAACAGATATACATGAATCTGAGGAAGGACTTAGGAGGAAGATGAGGGGTGCACACAGATGGGAGAGCAATCAGAATACATTACACACCTATGAAATTGNCAAAGAATAAATTTATTTAATAAAAAGTTTTAATTAAAAATATGTATACTTTGGGAAATTTTGTCGAGACAGATATGCTGTGCACCCAAAGCAGATATTTAATAGCAGCCAGCAGGGAGTGTTACACAACTCATGCTTCTACCCAGTAGGGAAGCACTTTTCAGCTTGAACTCAGCAGAGAGGCTGCACTCTTCCTGCCAAAGAAACAGCAGCAGGGAAACCAGTCCTGCTGCTAAGGTGCCCTAAGACCATTTCATCCCCAAATGGAATCGGTCATGTATGTTGTGTGACCCAGAAAACATCAACGGAGACTGTGGAGTCAGAGTGAGGAAGGAAGTGAGGAAAGAAGAAGGGAAAGAATGAAGAGGAGGAAGAAAATCNAAGTAGAAATCCTTCAGCGGAATAATCAAAAATCACTCCTGGTGTGAAGCTTCCTAGAGGCAACCCTGAGACAGGGATGTGGATGCAAGTGGCTTATTAAGGGAAGGCTCCTTAGAGAAATGGAAAGGGAGAAGGGAGTAGGATAGGGAAAGGCAGCAAACCAATCCAGTAGCAATTTTAGGCAGAATTCCACTCTCTATCCCATCCCATATGAGGCTTTACAGTGTAGATTCTGCCTTAAAGTTTGTCTGTATTCTGAGACAGGCATCTGGGTCTTAGGATTCCTGTAACAAGAGTTTGTTAGGGCCACGTGATGGGGCATGCCAGTTTCCAGGTATNTCTANCTCCACAAGTGCAGTAACAGCAGCTCTTGTCTTGTAANGACAGTCCTATGTAAGAAGTTGCCATTGTGAGCTAATAAAATTCAAAATACACAGAAGTCAAGAGAGGAGCTGACCAGTGTGGTCAAGGGAGTCCAGAGTATGACAGTGAAGTACTANCTATGTTATTATAGCTAGTAATATTACTGGCTATGTTATTACAACTAGTCCAGAAAAGACNGCAAACTAATGTAAACTATGCTATGTTGTTACACTTTGATNTATATAACCTTGCTTCTTATACATTTAATATGACATATTCAATTGTCATTNCACATATGACAAGCATCATTTGCAACTGCCATTTTAGAGTATTCTAAATTAGTCTTTGTTAGAGACATTAAGACTCATTGTTAGAGGCAACTACACAACATTATTTTTAGTAATTGCAGTCACTATTTTTTTAGGTCTNAGGGAGTACGCAATGGCTGGAAAATTATATTCTTAATCTGGATTTAACTTTGTACAGGCATTATGGAAAATATCATACATAGTCCTCAAATAATCAAACCTGGAATTACCATATAACCTAGCAGTCCACAATGGAGTAAAGAAACATCTGCATTACATATTTATCATGTCATTCACTATTCAAACTAGACATGATATATAATAAACCTGAGTTAAATAAAACTGCATAAATAATAAAGCCTGGATAAATAGAGAAAAGTGGACTATTACTCAGACTAAAAAAGAATGAAATCCCATCATTCACCATCAGATGGATAAACCTGAAGGAAACTATGTTAGATAAAATAAGCCAGGCTTGGAAGAAAATCCACTACATGATCTCACCTGTCCTTAGAGTCTGAAAAAGGCAAGCTCATTGAAATAGAATGCAAATGGTGGTTACCAGGGCGTAAGAGGTGAAAAGAGTCATGGATAGATATGGGTTGAAAGAAAACAAGTTTTCACTTAAACAATGTAAATGNAGTAGACTTCCATTGTACCAGATGGTAATTATAGCTACTAATAATATATACTTGACAACTGTTAAGAGATCCGATCTTAAATGTTATCACCACAAAGATAAATACATGAGATGGTGGATTTGATAATTAACTTGATTTAATTATTTCACAAAGGTTTCATATATCATAATGTCATGATGTACATTGTAAAAGCACATAATCTTTCCTAGCCAAATATAACTTAAGGGGAGAAGGAGATGAAAATTGCCTTTAACCTTCTGGTGCTTAGAAAAACTGTAGANCCATAGAGGTGAGCTATGAACTTGTTCATTCTGAAGGCTCATTCATANAACTGAGGAAGACAGCATGCTACAGTCTAGTGAAATAAACAGAAACCAACTGGAGGAGCCTACATTCTAAATAAGAAGGTCAAATTCCAACTCGTAAAAACAATGTAATAAATATAATAATACAAATACAAAATTGCATGCCATGGAGAGGTGGCTCATTTGAGTAAGACTTTTCCAAAGAAATTCAACAAGCGTTTTCTTATAGCTCTGTGATCTGCAGCCACATTGTCACACTTGAAACAAGGAAGTCATCATACTCTTTACAACAGAAGAAACTGTGAGAAAGGCAATTCTCAAACCACGAACTACTGTTTTATCTGCATTCCTAATAACCTGACCCAGCAGAAATTATTCAAGAGCAATGATTCGTGTTTTTCAGTCTTAGGTGAATACAACGTGGAATATACCTAGCATTTCAGCTGGACAGGTCACTCACCCAACTGAGGTATTGCTGCTCAAGAAGGCAGATCTGCCTCAAGCCCTGCTAACGAGGTAGGCAGAATAATTATCCCTTTAACAAAATGATGCACTTTTTCTCCCCAGAATTCCTGCCCTCTGTGGAGTCCCTATGGGGCCACCTGGAGGCTCTTAAGGTCAGACAGCTTGTCTGTGTCCTGGCTTAGAAATGTATAACTTCTCGATTTTTTTCTTCTCTGTCTCTACCTTCTGGGTGCCAGCAAGCATGCTTTTTCTGGTACATCGGCCATTTTTACTCATTTTCTCTGAAGCTATTCATCACCATCCTCTTCCTGCACCCTTTAACCATATGGCTGCTCACCAGCACCATGCCTGTCTCTCTTCCTTCCCCTTCTTTATCTCCCTTCTTTAGGCAGCTGTCAAAATTGACAACTTGCCTACCCTGGGGTTTTTCTTTTAAACTCTAATAAAATCAGCCTTGAGCTTCTTTTTGGGTCCATTCCAAAATTCTTTTATTAATGAGACTAAGAGGGGGCCCTGATTTCCCTGGAAACATGTGGAGGCTTCACCAGGACTCCTCAAATAATCTGATAACATTAGGATATAGCAAAGTGTGTCTTTTCCTACTTGATGAGTTGAAATTCCTTGGGCACAGGTAATGTCTATTTACACAGAAATGTGTCGGGAATAAATGCAGTAGGCAGTCCACAGCTGCATACTGAATGAGCAATCTGCAACCATAGTCTGTAAGCTTGCAAGCTTTTAAAGACACCCTTAAAGAAAGCCAGTGGGAACTCATGAACTTGAGACCAACAGCTGTGGAGCATACATGGGACTGGACTAGGCCCTCTGCATAAGTGAAAAAGTTGTGCAGTTTGGTCTGTTAAAGGATCCCCTGGCAGTGGCATCAGGATCTATCCCTGGTGCATGAGCTGGCTTTTTGGAATCCATTACTTATGGTGGGACACCTTGCTCAGCCTTGATGCCGTGGGGAGGGGCTTGGATCTGCCTCAACTGAATGTACCAGGCTCTGCTGACTCCCCATGGGAGGCCTTACCTTTTCGGAGAAATGGATGGCAGGTGGGCTGGAGGGGAAACCTGGGAGGAGAATTGGAGGAGGGATGAGAGAGGGATCTGTGGTTGGTACGTAAAATGAATAAAAAATTCCCTAATAAAGAAAAAAGAAAAAGAAACCTTTAGATAAAGAGACTGCTTCAGGGTCAATTTAAGGCCTTCTGCTGCCTTTAACAATAAAGTATTGGCTAATCCAAAGGTCCTGAACTACCAGCCCCCAAAATAACTCAGTTTGCCAANTTTATGTTCAAAACTGATGGATAAGCTTACAAATAAAGAGTAAGTCTAGNTATGTGGCTCAAACTTTTAATCTTACATTTAGGGGACCAGGGCAGGAGAACAGACAGTTTAAACTTAAGGCCACCCTATGCTGCATAGAGATACTATCATTTGGAGCATAAAGTTACATAGACAAGATTAGAATTAAAATAAAACATGATATCTTGGTTTTCAAAAGAATTCATAAGAACATTAAGGTAAGTTACATGTATTAATGGTTAAATCAAAATTTAGGAGACTGAAATTTTTGCATATATTTGAAAATGTATTAATAAACTTGAATGTCAGACTTATCCTTATNTAAAAGACAGGAAGGATTTTAAAATTGAGATGAGTGAAATTCTGTCAGCAGGAAAAAAAGAAAAACAAGATTTTAACTATTAATGACCAGACTGATGAATGTTTTTGATCTTTTTGGCATTATTGCAAGTGAATTCAAATATTTCAGACTTAATAATGTATGTTTTCAAAGTAAGAATGGTGGTTTTCTTGTTTTATTTTGTTCTGCTTTTAGTTTCTGTTTGTTTGGGTTTTTTGTACTGCAGTTAAACTTTGTTTTCACTTCTGAAGGACTTAATGGTTCATTTACCATGCGACCACATTGTACCTGGTTGTGTGATTTCTTTCAGCGTCCCACAATTTGTTTCTAAGTGGATTTGCCCACAACCTTATTGTCATTCAGCNAAGTGTCTGTCCTAACTGAGAATTGATTTGTACACAGACCCTTCCTGCTGTCAGTAAAGAATGCACATAAGCCGCAGGAATTTAATGATTAAGGAAAAGAGTCAAGAAGGCTCCTTACTCTAGAAGACTATCAAAATTCTTTGGGATTCACTTCCTTCAAGATGGTCACTCTAAGAGGTAACTCAGTTGCTAATTATTGAAAAAGTTNTGGAAGCTCCCCTTTAGTTGAGGTTTAGTTGGAACTTCTGACACAAAGANACTTTCTCACCTCCTGGCTGTGTTCGCTGAGTTGCTCCTTTACTTTCTCTTTACTCAGACNAGAATTTTATATTAAGAAACTAAACTTTTCCATTAAGTTTTCTTTATTTAGTTCTGCTTTGAGCCTAATAATTAGCCTTCAGCATGGTGCATATAGACTTCTACTCTTATTGTGAAGCCCAGCCAAAGGCCTTGGGAAGTGTCCTTGGGCTCTCACAATGAAAGCAAATCCCTGAAAGCCTGAGCGCCACTCATTAGCATAAATCCAAACCTCCTGCCACTAGCAGCAGGGGCCAGCTCTAACATGACTCCCTTTGCAGTCAATATCTAAACAGGAAGGAGACCTGTACCTCCAGAATTTGAATTATTGCAGCAGGAAGCTGAATTCAAGCCATTAATAAAACAAATGGTCTTCTCCCTGTAAAGTTGACCCCAGGTAAGAATTCAATTTCCATCTCTACNGAAAACCTCCAGTCTTTAGCTACCTGGACGGGTTGCTTGGAACAGTGCCAGTTGACTAATGGGTGCTGGATAAATACATCTGGAATTATTACAGTCAAATCCCTTAGAGTCTTTCAGGNTAAGTCAACGAACCAGCATGGCCTTTGACATTGTTCTCTTGGGGACTTTCTTGCTTCTATAGAGTAAGGACTGCCCTAAAATTACTCTCACGTGTGGCTTAGTGCTTTCTTCTGCCTGGGAGTTTACCCACAAAGTTTTTCAGTAAGACAGGTTTGGCTCAGGAGATCTTTAATAACTAGACAGGGAGTTTCATCTGACCCAGACAATTAGGTTCTATCTTTACTGCAGGCCAGAGACACATAGTAAATATACATTCATTGCTCTTCCTCATGGTTGCATGGGTTTCTGATTTAATGTTAATGCTGTAGAGAGAACTTTGTCAAAGTGGGCTCTTCACAACAGTTACTGTCACTCTGCGCAGTGTCATTTTATATACTAAGAAACATCCATGCCCTTCCAAGCAAAAAAATGAAATTATGTACCCTCTTAACAGAGTATTTTTTTCTGTCTTTGTCACTGAAATTACCTGAGAAATCTAAGTTTCTGAAAAAGTAAGACAAAAATATTTCCAATCTCACCTTCCAAAAATGGAATAACTTAATTCCTGAATTTCTGTCTGTCATTCACAACTTTTCATACTGTTCTCCCCACCCTGGCCTCAAAAGCCCTGCAATACCATGTCAATGTTATAGTGAGAATTTAAGTACCTTAGGGGCATGGACTACCATTTAGAGACAAGGCTTTATAAATCATGCCCCCTTCTCTCTCTCTTCGAGTCTCTCTGTCTCTTTGTCTCTCTCTGTCCTCTATCTCTGTCTCTGTCTCTGTCTCTCTCTCTCTTCTCTTTTCTTCCCTTGTCGTCTCTTATTGAAGGACCCTAATTTTCATCACTNTCGTTAACATAAGAGAACTTAAGTTTATGTGGCTGTCCAAGGAAACAGTTTGTTTCCATTCATGTACTAGACACTGAACTGAAACAAGAATGATNTAAGCCATTTGAAAGCCCCTTTCAGAGTTGAAGAGTAGATAGCTATAGTTATAGTTTTTTTGTTAATAAATTAAAAAAAGTATAAAGTGTATAAATTTGAAAGATATTATAAGAAGTTTTCTGTTAGTCACATAAGTTAGAATAGAAAGTGAATTAGGTACATTTAGAACTCACCAAAATAGGATAGAAAATGGAATATTTTCTCTGAATCTGTCAAATGCAAATGGACTAGACATTGTTGATGCATTAATTGCTTGTATATATTATATATAGTTATTATACTTATTGTATATAGTTTTTCTTATATTAGTTATAACTTTTTAAATTTTTATTGTTATTAGACAAAGAGGGGAAATGTGGTGGTTGGTATTTTATCTATGTCTCCCAATAAAATTTATTGCTCTTAGAGCAAAGTCCAGTGTTCAACATCCTAGATATGGAAGATGAGGCATTGAGCAAATGTTCCAGTNTGGCCACCCACCTGCCTCGTATTGCTCCCTCTATTCTCTCCAGTCACAGTGCACAGAGAGCAGTCTTTGTCCTCTTTGGCTCTTTTATACAGTATCTCTCTTGATAAAGAGTTGTTTCCTGTATCCTCCTGCATCCTTCCTGTCACTTAATTTCACCTTAAATTTCACTTTCTGGGATGTTTTCTCTGATTCCCCCGTACTAAGAAGTGGTACATCCTTAAAGTACNAAGCACTTCTCCTCACTCATTAGTCCAAATTGTTATAATATCACTATGTACCAAGCTACAAGTACCCTGAACACAAGCTTTGTTCAGAATATTTTACAGAAGCATATCAAAAGATGTGGGAATAAATATGTGGGGAACAAGCACAAGGAATGGAAAGGCAAGGTCTACCAACTAGAACATCTTTAATAATATCTAAAAATTGTAAAAACATCACTGCAACTGATTTTGTCCTTAATTATGCTTTTTAATGCTTAATAATCATAGAAGAAATTATACCAGCATATAGAATCACCTGTTTCCAATTGCTTTCCTGTTAACTAGTTATCTTTTTCATTAATATACATCATTGAGGTTCTCTAAAAAAATGTAATAAAGAATTATACTCCGTATACATTGAAAATATTTTAATAATATACATTATTATTATTTGCATATTGACAAACTGAAGTCTAAAACTAAATATGGTATCTGGGTAATTATAACTCCAAAATCCTTATTCATTTTTCATTTTCAAAAATGTTTTATTACATTTGTTTATTATTTGTGTGTGTGTGTGTGTGTATGTGTGTGTGTGTGTGTGTGTGTGTGTTATATGCTTCTGTATACATGGCATGCCACAGTGCTCACATAGAGGTAATAGGACAACTTGTAGAAATTTATTCTTTCTATCCATAATCAGGGAACCAGGGATCAAACTCACGCCATCAGGCTTGACAAATGTCCCACCTAATAAGTTATCTCATTGCCTCCAAAGTTCTTATTCTTTATTTTATTTAATTTCTGTATATGAGTGTTTTGCCTCCATACATATATGTGCATCATATGTGTGCTTGGTGCCCANAGAAGGCCAGAGAGGGTATGCAATTCTCTGGAAATGAAATTACAGATTGTTGTACACTGCCACATGGGTGTTGGGAAAGTGCTCTTAACCACTGAGCTATCTATTTTTCCTGCCCCAAGTCCATGTTCTTAATCACAAACTTGCACCGTTTTCTCAAAATGTTCCCTAAGCAGTCACTTATGCATTATCAAATATCCTCAATGTAGAGTCTGAGAAAGTAAAAATTTACTCTTCAAAAGCTCAGGGGCTGGAGAGGTGGCTCAGAGGCTAAGAGCACTGACTGTTCTTCCAGAGGTCCTGAGTTCAATTCCCAGCAACCACATGGTGGCTCACAACCATCTGTAATGAGAT
>LZPO01056149.1:12908-25634 GCA_001675575.1 Neotoma lepida
GGCTCCAGCTAAATGTGCCCCCACTCCTCCTGTATGCTGAGTTCCGTGATGCTATTCAGGTTGTTCCATTTGAGTGCTGAGAGGATGAATGCTTTGCAGCTGTAGCTTCCTGGAACATGCTGACCTTTCCTTGACCTTGGGTGCTGAGGCATGTGGCAGGGCCATTCTCAGAGGGTATATAAGGTAGAAGGGAATGATGAAAGAGAGCTTCTACTTCCAGTTCTTCTAGTTCCCNTTCTAGTCCCAGTTCCAGTTCAAGATGCTTGGTGAATAAAGGTCCTAGATGCTTGCAATCTGACAGTGTGTGCTGCGTTCAATCCTGACTCCCTCCGCCAGATNCAGACTTGTGCCGTGCGGCCGNGGCAGACATTTTCTGTAACTGTAAATAAATTGCTCTCAAAACTCCTATTTAAATTCATTCTTAAATTATTTTATTAATGGACCTAAGAACTCAAACAGGGGGTATTGATTTTCTTATAACAATTGGTGATTCTTCTGGGAGACCCCCAAATGTCTGGCAGCAACTTGACTGATATTTGTTAATGGAATGCCAGTAGAAAGGTTGGGACTCAAGGGAGATACTATAGTACATTGTCCTTTTGGGTAAAAAATTTAGAAGAGATATTAATACCACAGGTAGATAGACAGCAGCATAGCAGGAGCTCTTAGGATAGTACACACCCAAGAAACTTAATGGGGGTATCTTCTAAAAGATTTCAGAAGGATTAAAAGGCTTTATGGCATGTAGTTGAGAGTAGTAGTCAGGGTGTCCTTGATCCAGGGGTGATACAATTACAGGAGAAGGGCAGATGAACTTGTGGATGAGGGGGAAATAGAGAGGCATGGTCCAATTATGTATACTAATTGTCTAATATACTAAGGTCATGAATGTATACTATATGAAGTATGTTACCAGCAATAGTAGGTCCTGATGCTTGAAATCTGTCAACCTGTCACCTATGCATAGCACTAACTTTGATAGAGTAGAGAGGCATACCTGCAGATGGGCCTAGCCTGATAAACTTCTGTTCTGGATTAGATCACCACTCCCTTCTATTAATATCCTAAGTAGTTCTTTACATGTAGGATAAGGACATAATCAGAACTCATGAACAGTTAGGATGCTATAGTTGGTCAATTCATAGACACTATTTAGGGGACACTATTATTGAAGACCACTGAAGTATGTTAAGATGTATTGTATCTATGTATATAATCAACTTCAAAAGATATTTAAAATACCAATGCATGGAAACCAAAAGTCCATAATGAGCTCCATTTGTTTCACTTTGACAGGTTGTTAGTGAAGAACTCTAACATTATCTAAGGATAAGGGAAAGCAATAAAATATGTGAGATATGTTAGTATACTTGATTAAAATTCTTAACAAATTGCCATAGCTTGGTCTTACCTCTGATATGGAAGGCTAAAATAAAAAGTCTTTCCTTCACAGGGTTGCTTGATTTTTGTTCTTTTTGTTGCTGTGTGTATATTCTAGATATTAATTCTCTATCAAATACACAGATGGCAACAATTCTTCTGTATTTGGTAGGCTGCCTCTTCACTTTATTAATTGCTTCTTTGTTAAGCAGAAGCTTTTTAATTGCACAAGATCACATTTGTCAATTGTTGCCATCACTACCTAGGCAACCAGAAGCCAATTTAGAAAGTCTTTTGACACCATGTGGGGGATGTGTGTGTGTGNGGGGGGTGTTTGTGTGGTTGTGTGGTGTGGTGTGTTTTCTGCATTTTTACCTAAGAGTTTCAGGTCTTCTATTAGTGTCTTTGATCCATTTGAAACTGACCTACATGAAGTGTAGGATATGGATATGGGATTTTCTTCTACACATAGATATCTAGGTTTCATGGTATTACCTATTGAAGTTTGTCATTTGTACAATGTGTGCTTTTGGTATTTTTGTAAAAAAAGTAGCAATCAGTAGCTTGTATATGTTTATATCTGGGTTTTCCATCCCATTGATCATTGTGTCTGATTTTATGCTAAAACAATGATGTTTTTGTTACTGTGTCTCAGTAGTAGTACAAATCAGGCACCATGATATCTCCAATGTTATTCTTTTTTTNCTTTTGCTTTGACAATCCAACATTTTTTAATTATTTCCTATTAGTTTTTAAGAATTAGTTAATGAAATGATTAAACATTTCTCAAAGTATGAAATATAAAAGGCTAATAAACATGAAATATGTAACAACTAATTTTCAGAGAAAAGCAAAACAAAACTAAACTGAGAGTATATCTTACNTCAGTGAGAATAGAAGCCAATAAAAAAGAATAATGAACACAATGGCTGCAATGATATGGACAGAAAGAACCTCAAAACATTGCTGGTGTGAATGTGAGCTAATCTAGCTACAGTGGAAGTCAGTATGGAGGTTTCTCAAAAATCTAAATGTAGATCAACTATATGACAAACCTCCCACTTTTGGGCATTTACCTGAAGAAATAAATGTCAATAAATCATAGAAATATTTGCACATCAACATTTATTTCAGTATTATTNCCAAAACCATGTTATTGAATGAATCATTAGGTTGAATGAATACACACACACCTGAAACTTATAGTGGCACGGTTTTCATAAAAATAGCCAATGACTTTCTTATTGNACTTAAATCACTTTCCATAAGATAAAACCTATACTTGGAATCATTATTGGGACCAGGAACCTATGGGTAGACAAGTCATAGACCCTAGATGAGTACTTACTATTTGTATGCTAAACAGCTACAGTGATAAGTTGACTGCTAATGATATCATTATATCCATAGATTACTATACATCTCTCACCTGACATCAGACAAGTTTCTTCTTTTGGGTANGTGGAGGTTCCACAGAGAACCACAGAAGGTCAAGATACAGAGAATGAGACTGTAGACTGCTCATCCCTAAGTGGGACATCTATATCAGAATCTCTCCTCTCTGAGGTTCTGGGATCATTGCAGAAGAGGATATGGGAAGATTCCAAGATCAAGAGGTGGTGGATGACTTCAAGGAAATAGCATTTTCCCAACACAGCAGGGCAGTTGCATATTTCTACTCACAGTGGCTGAGACAGCATGCAAATGACATATACAAACTAAGCCAGACAAAGCCCCATCATTGATACGGTAGATGGCGTGAAGTCCCACANTGAGGTGCTATTGATGATTGATAACTGTTAGGAGAGGAAGAGTCAGTTTTCTTCAAAGGTGTGATGCCCGGTGGGCCAACCATGTTCTAGTAAAAAGGCACAATTTCAGAAGTACCATTGTATCATACATGAACTTGATGTTTAAAAAAAACTCAAGGCAACCCAAACTTGCATGTATAGCTAAGGGACATGCAACTCTCCCCAGGAGTTGGGGAGAGGGGAAAATTATGATAAAAACCAACCGCACAAATTAGACAAAGAAATAATAAAAAATACAAAAAATATATTTAAAGGCAAACAAGGAGATGTCCAGGTGTTAGAAGTCCAGTGTCAGATACTTACCTGAAATCTCAAGATAGTGATCTTTGCAGCTTGTGTTTGATTCCCACACCTCACACCTCTGTTTCAATCTTGAATTTAGTTGTCCACAAACATCTCCTTTTAGAANAAATAATGATCATGATTAAGATGGCATAGGATAATGTGGGTCTGGGCCTGCGATATGCTAAGCCTCTTCAGTAACAGAAGTCCTAATTAATCAGTCCTTTAGAATGTTTAACGGAGGTGAGGCTTTTAAAATGCTTTTTTTAGGGACTACAGTTCACAGTGATACAACTGAAATAGATGGATATCATTTGATACTAATATTTTAATTATTTTTAAATATATAAGTAAAATATTATAACTGAATAATTTTAATATACTGATGAGTTTATACAGTTATAAAGATGTAATGAAAAACATACCATATATATTTCAGTTATATTAAGCATTGTTTCTATCCTAGTTGGGATAAAGAACTCTTTTGGTGTAAAAACGTTCGCATTTAAATATTTTATATTAAAAAATTTGCCGGGCAGTGGTGGCGCACGCCTTTAATCCCAGCACTCGGGAGGCAGAGGCAGGCGGATCTCTGTGAGTTCGAGGCCAGCCTGGGCTACCGAGTGAGTTCCAGGAAAGGCGCCAAAGCTACACAGAGAAACTCTGTCTCAAAAAATCAAAAAAACAAAAACAAAAACAAAAACCAAAAAAAAACCTTATTTACAAAATACAATTTCATAAACATGTTAATAAAGTTGTATACTATCATTAGGTCACATACAATTTAAAAAACTCATATATTCAAGTGAAATATTACTGAAATACAACTACAAAGTAGTTACAGAATTCTTGAATTTTCCCTTGAAGTACATTCACAACTCCCTAGGCATTAAATAGTTCATACAGTGTGATAGTCACGCCCCTCCCTCACCCCCTCCCTCACCCCCTCCCAAGTAAACCCATGCACCACGTGGTCGGGCAGTTCTTAGTTCGAGCGCATAGCGCGACCATGTAATTTGCGCATGCCTGGAGTAGCCACGCAGACCCAAGTGCACATATGCAGGCCAATCCTTTAAAGGCAGGTCCTGCTCACCCCGCTCTCTCTCTCTTTCTACGTGCTCCTTACAGACCTGAGCACGTCCTTTTGTATCTCTCCCTCTCCATAAAGGTCTTTCTTCTCTGTTGCTGTGTTCGTGACTTCTTCCAGAGGTAAGAGCNGCCGAGAAAACTAACACAGTGTCCTTGGTATTAGAGAGATATATTTCTCCTCTTATTCTTTATATTTTATAATCTTAAACTTTTCTTTCCAGTTCTAATTACTTGTCAATAAATCTGTTTTGGCTTTAATCCAGACTATCTAGAATCAAGGGCATCTTTTGTCAAAACAGTTTAACAAAAATTTATAATTCTACAGATCTAAAACACAAAACTTGAGCAGCCAACTCACAAAATCACACCTGGTAAAATAGTTAACAAAGGTCAATTGACAACATCTGTTACCTGAAGAGGCATAGAAAATAAAACATCATAAATGTTTGCCAGTAATGTGTAAAAACAAAATCATCCATAAAAAAAGCATTTCTCCTAAGATCAGCATGTGCTAACCATAGATGATCTCAGAACCTTACATCTGGGTAAATTTAATCTTTGAGAAGCTGAAACATCAAGGAAAATTGAATAAAACATTCTAAAAGTTTTAGATTCTTTTATGCCTTTCATTTTCAACATTTAGTTATATAATGTTAACACAAGGACTAAGCTAAGCCATATAAGTCAAATACCAATAAACATTGTCAATATTTTAAAAATTTAAAAAATGATATGTCATATATGTATGTATACATACACACACTCTCCTCTCTCTCTCTCTCTCTCTCTCTCTCACACACACACANACACACACACACACACACACACACACACACATATATATATATATATGTATGAGTTACTTCAGTCACAGAACTACCCATAGCAAAGTATACAGTAGTGAATTAACAAGATCAGGCACATATAATATCATGTTAAAAAGAATGAAAAATTGACAATCAGTTTCATCAGTTTATAAATATTTATACACATACAGACACACTAAAACATACACACATATATACACACACATATATACATATGTGTGTCCTAAGGAACTGGGAAATTTTAGAAATTTAATTCTGGAAAAATGTCAAAACATTTAGTTGTCACAATGTCTTAGCTTTTCATTAGCAAAAGCAAAGCAAAAGTATACTACTGCAGGTGGGATGTATTCTTNCAGTATAGCACAGTATCTCAGTGAGTGGAGCGGTTGGTCATCTTCACTGCATTGGTGTATGGAATTGTGTCTTGAGAGATTCGTGTGCTTCTTCTAATCTGACAACAGTACAAGAAGCATGTTGGAACCACATGTAGAGGGACAAACTTGGGGGGAACTTGGAAAGACAGATATACTGTGAAGAGCCTGAATCTGCCTTTGTTAGCATAGCTTCAAAAAGACAGACCTGATAGGCATTTTATGGCTGTGGCTAAGCAACATGGCTGACAGAAGATCAGTAGGGAGATTGAAGACGAATGATTGTGAAGTTTCTGACTAGTTTTCCAAAAGCGCAGGCAAACAGGGGCATGTCAGCATTTCCAAGGAAATCTAGCAAGGTAGCATAACCGACTGCAGGTGAGTGGTTCTACAAAAGGCTGTAGCAAGCATGCTGTTTGGCTATGTATTTGGAACACTGAAGTTAAATAGACTGAATAAGTACAGCACCTAATCAAGATTATCTTAGAGAGAACTCTCTCTTCTTTTCCTGTCTGCTGATTTGCTTCTGTTTTCCAACAATCACTGAAACTATTTCTTTCCTAGCTCTAACAGATAATTATATCATTGTTGAAATCAGGCTGAGGGCCTCTCTAAGTTGCCATATGTTATGTCAAACAGTGTTTTCTTTCATGGTGTGCCTTGCCCTGGGTTACGCTACTTTACAAGCAGCATTTTACTCCATTCTGAGTGCAAGGGCAGAAACAGGTTGACCCTGGACCTTGTTGAGCATGTAAACAACACCAGCTGTCTGGCACCATCCACAAGGCTCAGAGTGATAAATACCATCTTCCTCAAAGCAAAAAATACCACACTTGAAATGTATTAAATTAACCTAGGATCATATGAGCACATGGATGTGTCAGGAAAACCAGGCTGTAGTAGAACTTATCAAACACATCAGACTGAAGAAAGTATGTGACAATCTCACCTGGAACCCATGAAGAGGAGGATGCTGTGTTGTTTAAATGTTAAATGGTTTTGTAATAAAAAGCCTGGTACCAGATATTGGGGTAAATGCTGAAAGATCAGAGAGAAAAAGGAACAAGCCACTGCCACGTCTCACCTCACCAATTCCATGAATCCTCTGCATGAAATCCTGATTCCTCACCCGAAAGGCTTCAGCTGAAAAAGCCTCTAGCTGAAAGGTAAGAGTCTGCTGAAAAGCCTTTAGTTCCTNTTCCGTCAAGCCTTATACACCTTTCTCTACCCAGCCATCGCTTCCTGGGATTAAAGGCGTTTGCTTCCCTGTACTGGGATTAAAGGTGTGTATTCCCCACTGCCTGGCTCTCTTTTCTCCCCTAGACCGAGTCAATCTCATGTAGTCCAGGGTAGCTTTGAACTCACAGAGATCCAGACAGATCTCTGCCTCCCGAGTGCTAGGATTAAAGTTGTGTGCCACTACTGCCTGGCTTCTGTGTTTAATCTCGTGGCTTGTTCTGTCCTCTGATCTTCAGGCAAGCTTTACTAGGGTATGCAATATATCACCACAATGTTGGACACCTTGGCAGCTATTGCCCAACCTGCTTTTCATGGAATCACATACTGCGTGCATCAAGATGCCCACATTCAAAGAACTCCTCATTATCTCCAGGGTTTCAACTTGGCTTCATGTTCACTGTTGATGTGACCTACTCAAAATGCTATTCTTCCAAGTATTATAGCTCAATGTGAACAAGTGACAGANTGCACAGCGTCAACTCATTTTCATGTCCCATGACTACAATGTATGAAACACAGAGCCATCAGAAAAACTGATAGTAGGTCAAGACTGGATGACAGATACTGTTCAAGAAAAATTTTAATCAATGTGTACATTAATCAACAAATTCTAATCAACGTGTACATGAGCTCTCTAAAGGAAAATAACTGATANTATATATATGATACTTTATATATACATACATACATACATGCAAACATGTATAATTTATTAGAATGAGTTATAGCATATCATCCAGGCAGTTTACCAGTGGCTTTCTCACACCAAAGAGCCTGATAATCTGGTAGTTTGTCAATCCAAGAAGCTGCATTTCTCAGCAGTCCCAATCTGGTACCAAAAGCCTGGAGGATTCCTGGACAAGCTGCTGGCTTTCAGCCAGCTTGGAATCTTGAATAAGTAGTATTTAATATCAGTGAAGGAATGCTGTAGCAAAAAAATAGATAAATTTGCCAGTGAGAAGGAGAGCAAGCAGACAAAAAGCTAAGTTTCCTTCTTATCTGTGCTGCCACTAGAAAGTCCTGCTCACATTTAGGGTTCAGTTAAATTGATTCCACTTGCAATCAGGTTATGGATCCTTTAGGAAGTGTAGCCTTGCTGGAGGAAGTACATCACTGGAGGAGGGCTTTGGGGGTTTACACCCTCACCCTTTTCCTTCTGTGTCTTTTCTTCCTGTGTAAAGTATAGAAATGTGGTCATGCAGCTCTCTGCTCCTGCTTGCCCTAAAATTAGGAATTTTAACCCTCTATTAAAATAAACCAAAATAAACTTGGCCTTTTTACAAATTGCTTTTGGTCATGGTATTTTATCACTGCAACTGAAAAGTAATTAATATAGATAGTTTCTAGGTTCTTGAGAGATTTCCAGTTGTTGACCTTTCAAAGTAAATGCTCTAAGCAAATAGAAGTCAAGGTCCTACATCCAAGAAGAAACTCAGCTGAACATTAACCAATAGATGGGAATGTGAGATCNCTTCGATCAAAAGCCACATGTCCTTAAATTTTTTTGGAAGTTAGTCACAGTAATTGGTATTTTTAAGATTCCAATTTTTGGATTTAAACTTAAGATTAAAGTTTATAAGTATGTGACATCAAACTGACCATGGTTGGTTGAATATTGTTCCTCATCCCATTCTAACCAAAGGAGCTTGTTCTGTTGCCTCATATTCAGAGCCTAAAATAGAACTTTATTTGGTGAAAGGGCTTTTGTAGCTATGACAGCTAAGGACAGGGAGATAGAGACCTGCCTGTATTGTCCTTTTGTCTTCTGAATGCAGTGATAGCAATTTTAGAATTTGTTGTATGTTGTTTGATTTATTTTGTCTTGAGAAAGTNTCTCACTAAGTAGCCCAGGCTAGCATAGAGCCCCAAATCCTCTGGCTTTTAGCNTCTGGAGCTGTGAAATTACATAAAACATAACTATGGCCAGCATAATGATATATGTTACTAAGAAATATGTGAGAATGAAAAATAAGCATAAAAGAAGAAAAATTCACATGAAAACAAGGTCGAGGAAAGAAGGATATGGTACAAGCCAGGAATATCTGTGACCACAGAGACTCAAAGAATCACTGACTGGAAGACTGTAGATCCTCAGAGTGAAAGTGGCATTGCTAACTCTTTTATGGCTTCAGATATCTGGGACAATAAGAAAATGACTTCGAGTTTTTCAANACATCTCATATATCATACTTACAGCCCTAACAAATAAATACATTAAGAAAATAAACTCATTGACTCCCTGTGTCTTAAAGTTCACTACATCAATACATTAAATTTACCCATTCTTTCTATTGGAGTCATACATCCAGATCATTGAACATAAACTTATATTGTGAATATTATATCCATTATGTGATCAATTCATGGGGAATAGTGTAAGTACAGAATGAGTCAATTCCATCAGCATGTATTTCCACACCAAGAAAAAAATTATCATGCCAATTTTACTCTGCTAATTAATTTATCAGAACTCTTCAAAACCCTGATGATTTTTGTCCTTAACTAGACAGCTGTTTTTTGGTTTCCTTTTAAACTTTTTAAGTAACCTAATTATTGTAGAGATTTGACTTACAGATTTGAAAAATATGGCATCATGTCAGTTTATTGTAGGTATTTAGGTGTAGTTCTAATTTAATAGTTTATTTTTTATTTGAAGAGGGAAAAAATTGCCAATTTTTAGAAAAATATATTCTTTTTATAGAAGAAAAGATAATTTAATATCTAGTAACTAGAGATAATTTAGGCATGAACTGGCAAATAATCAAGATAAGATGATTATTAACGAATGAGAACTACACATCAGAATGTGTATGACCACATTCTATTTTATTGAATGTAGTAAGAATACATAAGCATCTTAGCTCATAAATAGTTAAATATATTCTAGTAAGCTAAAATATGGCATCTTTTATTTTTAAATTGGATGCACTTGCACAATGAATAATGTTCTCTGCTGAAGATTTTTTTTTTTGGTTCTTCGAGACAGGGTTTCTCTGTGTAGCTTTGGTGCCTTTCCTGGAACTCACTCTGTAGTCCAGGCTGGCCTCGAACTCACAGAGATCCTCCTGCCTCTGCCTCCTGAGTGCTGGGACTAAGGCGTGCGCCACCACCGCCCGGCCTGAAGATTCTTAATATGACCACAGTGTCAATATCTCATCTCCATGGAAGGTCACATATTCTCATATTTGCGAAATAGGAAATGGTATCTTGGATGATTGTTATTTGGCTAACATGTTAATGATTTCAAATCTTATAATGGGATATGTTCTAGATTTTCAGTATAGCATTGGTTAAAGTAGTTTAGATAAGAATAAGTATGTCAGTCAAAAAAATGGTCTAAAAGTGTGTATTTTGACACAAGGAGATAGCTTAATCTGTCCTAAAATTATAAAGAGCAGAGAAAATTNATTATTAGTAGCATTTATAACAACAATCAATGTAAACATATATTACTAGTGAAATCAAACATTTAAATAAGATTAAGAAAATCCCAAAACACCCGATTAAAATTATCTTCCTAAACAGACATAAGTCTAATTTTATATGTGGGGGTTAAAAAGAAGCCACTTAGGCTACNAATATCTCTGAAGAAATAATATCAAAGGGGAGTAACTGAAGTAATTATGTTCAAAGGAACTGTATTTTTTCTTTGACAAAATAAGGGGAANGACTGAAAAGAGAAATATAAATAANTTCAATTTAAATTTTATTTCTTTTATGTGGTGATATTTTATCTGTGTCCCCCAGTAANATTTATCTGAGGGTCAAANGAAGAAAGTCAGCCACAAGTANTAAACACAAAAGTCATGCAATGTTATNACACGCCCTTAATCCTATCACCTAAAAGGACNGGTTCTGTCTGGCTCTCTGTGAGTCAAAGGTCACACTGGGAATAGAGTCAAGTGTGGNAACACATGCCTTTAATCCCAGCATCAACCAAAGAGTTCTGGAGGTCTGTGCAGACAGACAGGAAGTGATGTAGCTTAGTGGAGAGAGGAAATAAGTTAGCAGAATAGAAAGATATAAACACCTGGTAGGAGAGGAAGTCGCTCAATCTTTTGGAAGCAACTGCGTTGGTGAGGTGAGACTGGTAGCTGTTCCTAATTCCTCTGATCTCTGTCAGATTTTCAGCCTATTTATGGCTCCGTGTTTTTATTTAACAAGATTGTTAAAAATTCATTTACACTTTTTCTTTACTGACCCATTTCTTATCCAACACAGTCTTGACAAAACTATGCTTTGACAAGTTCTACTGATCAATTTAAATGATTTCAATATCTTGTCTCATGAAGCAGTAAGAATAAAAAATGNCCTTAATCAAAGTAAAGATACTTCCTAATATGGCATATTTGAATAAGACATTCAACTGGTTCCTTTATTTTTTTACCATTTTTTCTGCCTTCTACAGACATCTCTATCTGAACTTTGCATTTTTGATTTGTGCTTATAGAGCTTCACCTTGATAAATATGAGATCTCATATGCCTTCTATGTGCTAATAGATATATTTCCTCTACAAGAGTTATCCATGCTCTTGTCTTTGAACTCATTCTCCATTGTTCAATATATAAGACATAAATACATCACAATTTTACATGAGCCATAAGATGACCTGCTTAATTTTGGTTTTATTCTACATCTATATTCTAAAGTCCTCTTGGATACTTTTGGTGTACTGTGAATATAAAAGGATTTCTTCCTTTTACTGATACTAAAATCATTAAATTTAATAATTTTAATTTTTCATATNAAAACAACTTCATAATTTTTGACTCACTAGGTTATATTTGAGAGTATATATGCATATACAAATAGAATTATGTATGCAATAACAACTGATGAAAAAGAGACCCAAAATTTGAAGTGGTGTGGGTAGGGGTATATGGGAGTGCTTGGAGGGAAGAATCAGAAGAGAGAAATGCAATTAAAATACAATCTCCCAAACAAGCAAACAAACAAAAGCCAAGTAGAGANGGGGATGTTGGGTATGAAAATGTTTAAGCAGGAAGGAGGTGGAGGAATAGAAAAGACCAGTGGATGGGAAAGGGGGGTATGAGCAACAATAACAACACAAGGTGAAAAAAAAAATCTTTCCTAAAGTGTATGGCAGCATTTAAATATATATTAATTGTATAAATAGTTTGATATTCTTTCTTCCATTTTTCACGGAGATAACTGAGGTCTTTCTAATTTTATTACCACATACTGGAGGTTGAAAACCATCTACTCTAAAGGTGATAAAGTGATTGATGTTTTACAAAGTTATAAGTCATTTTTAAAGATAGTACAGTATAATGTCATAATTGATTAATATTGATAGAAAAATATTTAACANATTTCCACAAAACTGAATTCAGTAACACATTAAAAAATGATATGCCATGATCACATGGGATTTAATGCAAGAATGTTTTAGCCATTTTGGCAGTAAATATGATACTTCAGATTGAAGGATAAAAATTATGGTCAAATCATTTCAACAGATGCAGAAAAACATTTAACAAAATTCCACATACTTTCATCTGTAGGAAAAATCCATTTAACTATGTATAAAAGGAATTTACAGTTATAAATATCATGTTTTAAAAGTCCACAATACTATTAAAAATATTCAGTGTAGGAAAATGGAAAAAAACTTATTCAAAACTAGCAGGAGGAAAAAACGTTTAGTCTTATCACTTCTATTCCAAATAGTACTAGAATTTCTAGCTGGAACAAGGCAAGAAAA
>LZPO01056150.1:3688-22991 GCA_001675575.1 Neotoma lepida
CCAGGCTTGCCTCGAATTCACAGAGATCCACCTGCCTCTGCCTCCTGAGTGCTGGGATTAAAGGCGTGCACCAACACCACCCAGCTTCCTCCAAAAGAATCTTAAATGAGTCCATAACAGGGGCAAAAAGCCTTATTTTGTCAATTGTCTGATACATATATTAATCAGAAATTTTTATGAAAGAGAATTCTCTTTACTTTTTATTTCTGCTTGACAATCTACTCTTAATCTATTAATAGTAGAAAACAAGAAATTTAAAATCTAACATTTTAGCAAGCACACTAAGCTGTTGGGTTAAATAATCTCATAAATAATGATATTTTCACTATTTTGTAACTTGTTTTCAAATGTGAAATGAAACTTGGAATTTTTTGAAAGGTAAATTAGTGATCCTGGTACATACTAAGTAATACACAGAAAAATTTAAGCTTAAAAATCTAGTAAACGGAACTGGCAAGATGGTACAGTGGATAAAGGCACTTGCCTTGCAAGTCTAACAATCTGGGTTTGATCCCCAAAACCCATTAGAAGTGGTAGAAAGAGAAAACAAGCTCCACAAAGTTGTCCTCTGACTTCCACATTCATACTGTGGCACATGTGCTCCCCCTAACCCCCATGGACATTATACATGAACACAATGACTAAAATAAAGGTTGTTTTTAAGTACTTGGTAAATATTAATATTTTAAATCACAGATTTCAAAGTACAGATAGACACAATCAGGAAACAGATGACATGTCATTGCAGAGACTTTGATATGAATATGGACTATATATTAAATAGTATCATATATAGAATGCTAACCTTTAGAGTATGACAATGGTATTGTATAAATTTAGAAGACTCTCATGACGCTAAATACTTACTGGTGTGTCTACCACTTACTTTCAGGGAGTTCAGGAAGAAAAGAGAAAGTAAATGTACAAATGTTAATACCAGTTCAGTCTGGGTAAAGGANGCTGTATATTCAGTCTACTATTCTTCCATTCCAACTACAGATTTGAAGTTTTAAAATAAAAAAGGTGTGTGCATCCTTGTATGTTGGGGTCCAGCCCAGTGTTGGGCTTTAGCCCCAACTATCAAAGGGTCCCTTGAAGAGGAGAGTGAGGAATTGAGAAATGCTAGATAGGAAATATAGAAGTAGATGAACAAAAAAGAGACACAGGATAGCTTCGGAGGACCCGGGGTCAATACCCAGGCACCCCGAGTTTAATCGTGATGAGCTTTTTATACATCAGCAAGGGGAGAAGCAAAAGACCTCCCCCTTTCAAGGTCGAGGTATAAAATATCAACAAGTGTAGACNCTTCAAAACATCTGGTAACCACACNCTTGGCCATTATGCAGCCCTGCTGGGCAAAGCAAGCTCAGACTTTCTGACCTTGAATAAGGCCTTACTAGGGAGCCTCTGTGGGGCCCCCACTTGTATATTACTAAGACTTNTATAAGAACTTAAGAACCTATAATGGAAATAACCCAAACACAAACAAAGAAAAAAATAGAATAACTAAACAGAGATAGGAAAATGGATACACTATGGTGTGCTCATACGAAAGAATAGCATGCAGCAATGAAAACGAATGAACTAATACTAACATACCACATAGGTGAAACTCAAATGACAATGAACAACTGAAGCTAGATATTAATAACAAGAACAAATACCTGTTGGATAAATGCTTTTCAGACAATACTTATGTAAGATCAGTCTTATTATCTTTGTTTAACAAAAGTTGTATTCACAGATAGTACAAATATGGCTTTAGTGGAACATATTAGGAAGGTACTTAAGACAAATTATTATCAGGCACCCTCATGCACATTATAAAACCACCCACATACTACTGATCTGTTCATGAACTAGGATGCTCTGCTGTTTGTTAAGAGTCACTGGGCAGCACTTTTCAAAAAATCTAATTTGAATGAGCAGGTGTACTGGATATAAACTTGTACCAGAAAGACTTCCTGCCAGGTGGTGGTGGTGCACCCCTTTAATCCCAGCACTCAGGAGACAGAGGCAGTTTGAGGCCAGCCTGGTCTACAAAGTAAGTTCCAGGATAGCCAGGGCTACACAGAGAAACCCTGTCTCGAAAAAAAACCAAAAAACAAAAAACAAAAAACAACAACAACAAAAAACTTCCTTAACTAAGAATGTTCAAACTGTACTATAACTTAATGGTTTTAATTTTAAAAGACATCTAAATTCAGACTAATATCTAGACGATGACGATTGATGATGATGATGATGATGATGATGATGATGATGCTAAGGCAAGGAAGAGGAGAAAATAAAATACTCACGTTAACTCTGAAAGCCTGTACAGTGTTATCCAGAAGAAGAATGTTGCAAACCACCTCTGTATGCTGTCTGTCTCGGGCCAACTCTGATGCTCGGACATTGTAGGTTCTGCCAGAAGGCAATCGGAAACGTGCGGTCATTACTGTCCACACAAGATCTAGGTTTGAAAAACAAGAATCACTAAATGAAAGGAACGGTGGAAGATATGGTATAGCTTAAAAAATAAAGTTAATGCATATTTTAAATTAAAACATTGACAGAAAACAATTACAAGTTTTGAAACACCAAGATTAGGAAAATTAGGTATAAATTATATATAAAGCTAAAATTACAAGTCACCCTAAAGAACTTTATTTTGAACTGTTCTACTGAGAAGATTTAATAGGTAAAAGTTTCAGGAAGTCATATTCCAATCCAAAATATGTGCCCTTATAGGGTAGAAGGACTATGGGAGCTTTGCAAGTGGAACATTACTCACTGATGTGTTTTCTAAAAATAATGTAGAAGGACAACAGGGGAGAAGATTGTTTCATTCCAATCACTACTGTTTTCTTTTTATTTAGAAAAATACTGTAGAATAATAATAGTGAAGATTATTCTATTTCAACTTCAACCAACTACTCCATCTTTTTTTATGGGAAAAGGGAGGTGTCAGGGCCTGACTGTGTACCAAGGTTGGCCTGGAACTCCTGCCTCAGCCTCCTAAACTGCTGGAATTACAGGCATGTGAGCTGTGCCTACTTCTTTGAGATTTTCAATTTTTACATAAGTGGAGGAAAAACACAGATCATCTATAAAAGAACAAACATCATATTGCTGTCAATAATACCTATTAAAAGACAATGAAACTGTACTTTCAAAGTTCTGAAAGAAACTTATTCGGAATACTAAATTCTATACCCAGAAAACTAACAGTCATATTGGAGAGAAAAAACAAAAACAAAATCATTTCAGGCATTCCATGACTCAAAAATTTAAAATCCATACAACTTCCACCTTAAAGACAATGCAATAAAGGAAACTGAGCAAGGAGAAACACAGACATTTAGGATATTATTATTATTATTATTATTATTATTATTATTATTATTTTGGTTCTTTCAAGACAAGATTTCTCTGTATAGTCCTGGCTGTTATGGAACTATAACTTGCTCTGTAGACCAGTCTGGCCTGGCACTCAGAGATCCACCTGCCTTTTTGGGACACAAAACAAAACTAAATATACTTAAGGAACTGAAATGATACAAAGTACATTCCCTGAGAACAGGAAAATTAAACTACAAATTAACAACAGAAAAGTCTCCAAACACAAGGAAAGCAAATAGCATACTTCTAAGTGCGCATTACACAAAGAAGAAATCTTAAGGGAACAAAGGATACACAGAATTAAGTAAAATAGAAAATATAATACAGCAAAATTTGTGGGTTACAGATACAGCAGCACAAATAAGGGAAATTTATAGAACTGCATGTATATAACAGAAAAACGGGGCAATAATCTAACCTCCTTAAGAACAGAGAACAGAGAAAAGCCTAATGAAACCACAGCAAATGAGGGAAGGAAATGAAATGCTTTTCTGCACTGATTGAATTTATCACACTTTTATGATAAAAATTCTCAAAAAAATAAAGAAAAGGGACCTTCCTCAACATGATTAAGGGTATCTAGAAAAGCATTCTATATGGCTACTATCCTAATTAATTTAATGGTTAGAGTCTAAACATTTTCACCCTAAAATCAGGAACAAATCAAATAATTCAGTGAAAATGAGAGTGGTGAATGGTGGGGTGCATACAGAAATAAAACTAGCCATGTTTGCAAATTACTTGATGTATACATAGAATACATGGAGTTAAATTTCAAATATAACCCCATGCATAAAAGCTAAACAAAAAATAAAATGTACAAATATAACAAAACACATACAGAATGTTATGTTAAAAACTACAAAAGGTGAGCTGAAGAGACATGCCTGGTATGGTGAGGTGCCCCACTGAGCATGCGGACATGAAGGACTGTCAGCTTACTGGGAGATATGAATTTTAAATTATGTTTTTCATTGAATATTTCTGTAGGATGTATTTCTCTGTAAGTACTGTTGAACTAAGTGTATTTTACTCTTCAAACAAGAATTTTAGCCATTCAAATCATCTAGTCTAAAGATTGTTAGAAGTGTGTTTCAAATATAATTTTGAAAACTCTTAGAATACCTGGGAATACTGATTTATTGTCCTGGAATATCAAAAAATAACATGCCAGGAATTTGTTTTCTTTTCTTTCTGTTCTGTTTTTTGAGACAGATTCTTACTGTTGTAGCTTTAGCTGGCCTAGTACTCTCTANGTAGACCAAGACAGCCATAACCTCAAAAGATCTAGGGCTGGAGAGATCGCTCAGTGGTAAGAGCACTGACTGCTCTTCTAGAGGACCCGGTTCAATTCCCCGCACCCACATGGCAGCCCACAACTGTCTGTAACTCCAGTTCTGGGGGACTGGACATCCATGGCAAACCACCAATGCACATCAAATAAAAATAAATGAATTTAAAAAAAAAATCCTCATAGAGATCTGCCTGCCTCTGTCCACAGAGTGCTGGGATTAAAGGTGTGCACCACCACGCTGTTTTTTGAACAAATATACACATAAAATTTAATGAACCATGCTTTTGGTGTCCTATTTAAGACTAGTTCCTCAAACTTCCTCAAACTTAGATAATAAAGATTTCTCATGTTTTATTCTAAAAATTTCCCAGTTTAGGTTCTATGTTTAAATCTGATTCAGAGTACTTTTGAATATAAAATTAGAGGGAGTGTGGCCTGAGGCTCAGTTGTGTATATGCAACTCTCTATCATTGTTGAAATGCCATCCCCTCTCTTTTTTTTATTAATTTTATTTGGGGATGGGGTGTGCATGCCATGATACACGTGCAGAGGTCAGAGACTAATTTGCAGCAGCAGATGCTCTCCTTCCACCACGTGGATTCTGGTGAGTCATCAAACTTGGTAGCATGTACTTTCACCTAGTAAGCTACCCAATACCCGACAATACCATTATTTTTGTTGTTTTATATTCAAAAGTACTCAATGAATCAGATTTAAATGTAAAATCTAAACTGCAAAACTCACACAGATACACACAGACACAAGCACATATAATTTAAAAATAAATCTTTAAAAACATTGACATTGCACTAAATATAAATAATATACAGAAGACAAAAGTATACAAAGAGATACGTGCAGGCTTTATGCAAATATTACATCATCTTATATAAAGAACTTGAGACACCCACAGACTTTTACCACATACACAATTAAATATCCTAGTATAAATAAGGGAAGGGCAAAATGTTAAGAATAACAACTGTAGCTGGGCAGCAGTGGCGCACGCCTTCAATCCCAGCACTCAGTTGGCAGAGCCAGGCAGATCTGTGAGCTCGAGGCCAGCCTGGTCTACAGAGTGAGTTCCAGGAAAGGCACCAAAACTATGCAGAGAAACCCTGTCTCAAAAAAACAAACAAACAAAAAAACCAACCAACCAAACAAACAAACAACTGTATCCTCTTTGGTACAGGAGAACAAAAGTTTTAAAACAATCTAGAAGAATGAAAAGATCATGTCTTTCCTTTAATAAAGTTTTACCTCTTTCTCACAAGAACACTATGTTGATTCTTAATTTTTCTTTTTCTATGTTTTCTTCTTCTATGTACCTTAAGAAACTCTGGTTTACATTACTTTCCTAGTAATTAAAAAAATATACCTTTATTTTGGTTTGGTCTTTAACATTTTTCTAAATGGTGTATCTCTTGACTTTGCAAATAATCAATTACATTAAAAATTGACAATCAACTACTAGTTGAATTTCATGAAATGAAGAGACAAGAATGGAGAACCAGCACTTGAGCTAACCTTCTTAATTACCTCTGGCCTCTTTTCCTTTTCTTGCTTCCAGGATTATAAATCTCCAATACCTTCTTTCAATCTCCTGGAAGATGGGTTCTGGGGTAATAGAAGTGCTTGGATTAGGAACAGTTTNGAATGAGGAGAAGCTGAAGAGGTCAATAATTTCAACTTCACTAAAGAGAGTCCACTNACTTAAAAGTTAAATGCTCTTCCTGTCTTCTGTGTAACTTTCAAATTATTAGTTTATTCTCCTTTAAATGACCGATTCTAACAAGTATTGCCATTATTCACCTTATTTCTAAGAATTCTTAATTAAGTCTACCATTAATTAAAAGAATGCTCTTCTACTGGCTAACTTGCCTTGTAACCCTGGATTTACTTGATACTTTGTCAGTAAAATATGTCCAAACACTAAAAAAGTAAATGTCATTTAAATAACCACCTTTCACTTTATTACTTTTCTGTGTTTCATTTGAGAAAGCTAAAATAAAAATACTAACATAGAAAGTGGAATTAGTAATTTGAGCTCTGTATAGACCAATAAAGGAATATTAAATGACCATAGTTTATAATTATGTGAAGCTAGAAGGTAACACTTAAGTGCTCCTAACAACCTTATCTTCCAGAACAACAAATTGCATGGAGTTATAATTTAATATCTCTTGGGTTTGACAGTTTACTACTGGAGCAGTGAGAAGCTCAGGAAGAGCCACAGAACAAATGCACCTAGCAAAGCATGACAACTCTTCTCCATTTACTTTCTTCAATATCCACAATAGTAGTAACTCAGCAACTTCCTAATACTGTCACCATAATCATATTTGCAGAAATGGAGTGTCACTGAAAATAAATAACATCTGTATAGAGCAACAAAAGAAAATAATTACCTTAGAAACAAGTTTCTTGGTTCTTAAAATGCCAAGAAAGACTAACTTTTTTCATGTTAGTAGCTCATAAATGTCACTTACCCTAGTTACAGTACTTACTACATAAAATGTTCATCCAATTAAAAAAGCAGTGAGTTGAGTTCAGGTTCAGTGTGGGGCGGCTACCCACCAACCCCACAGTTCCCCAGAGTTTTCTTGGGTGTGAGTAGCAGGAAATATTAGATAGAAGGGTTTTCGATTGTGGAGAAAAGATAGAAATAAAGGATAGCCTCGAGAGGGCCCCGGAACCTATTTCACCAGCCCCAATTGTCTCGGCCCCAGGGTATTTATAGAAAAACTAAGGGGTAGCGCAAAAGACCTTCCCCCAGCCAAGCCACGTGCAGACCATCTCAGACACCTGCACTCAGGCCCGTGGTCCAATCATCCTCTCTATGCAGACCTGCTGGGTAAAGCCACAAGGAACCTGACAATGGGCTCCCATGGTTCAGCATAAGTATATAGACCATGGAAAAAACTTAGCAATCACTTGAAAGTAATTAAGCTACCATTTGTCCAATCCTAATCTTTATAATTTCTAATTTTTAAATACAAAAAGTAGCCATCTGAAAGGCAACTGTCACGTTTAGTATATCCAACTTTATATAAAAAGAATAAAGAAAAGATGGAAGAAGCATTTCTAAAAGGTGAAGTAAGTCTGCTGAAAATCAAGTCTTCCATAAAAGTCAAAGAGCACTGGTAAAGTGTCAACATCAACATTTTCAAAGGTCTGTAAATTAACAAAGAGGTTGCTCGCTACACCCTGAAGAGCTTTATTTTAAAACAAACAACTGAACCTCACTAAGAATGAGCTTTGTATCATTTTAATGGGATTTCTACCCACTTCCCTTGCCCCAATAATGTAGGCCCTTTGAAAACCAAAAGGAGACTCTGTCCAGAAAAACAGATAGGCTGACTGCAGAGCTTCACCTCTCCCTTTGTTCCTCCAAATCCAATCCCCCAGTCTCAATCCCAGCTCTGCAGAATATCTGCTGCAGCCCCCCAGCCCCAGCCCCAATCTCCAGTGGATCACACAGATCTTCCCCTCCTAACCTCTCCCACTCCCCTAGCAGAACTACACCTGACTTCTCAACAGACACTCAAAAAGCCAGAAGGGTCTGGACATACTGCTACAGTCTCTAAGAGACCACAGATGCAACCCCAGACTACTATACCCAGCAAAACTTTCAATTACAATAGATGGAGAAAATAAAGACATTCCATGATAAAACCAAGTTTAGGTGACATCTATCTATAAATCTAGCCCTACAGAAGGCACTAGATGGAAAACTCTACTCTAAAGAGGTTAACTACACTCAAGAAAACACAGGGAATAATCCCATCTAGCAAATCAAAAGCACGCACACAACACACGTACACATACAAACACACACACCCCAACCAAAGTAACAAGAATCAACAAACACTGCTCACTGATATTTTTCAGCATCAACGGTCACAACTGCCCATTAAAAAGACACAGACTAACATAAGGGATGAAAAAACGGAGTCTGAACATTAANAAACACACCTTAACATTAAGGAATCAAGGATACACATCACCTCAGGATAAAAGGATAGAAAAAGATATTCCAAGCAAATGGACCAAAGAAGCAAGCTGGTGTAGTCATTTTAATATCTGACAAAATAGACTTCAAACTAATCATAAAAGATAGGGAAGGGCACTACATACTCAAGGGGGGGGGACATTAAGAGGACATTGCAAGTCTTAACATTTAGGCATCAAACACAAGGTTACCCAAATTAAAAAAAAAAATCTACTGCAGCTTAAATAAGGTATTAATCTTTATACAGTGATAATGGGAGATTTCAATACCCAACTCTCACCAATAGACATGTCATCCAGACAAAAACTACAAAAAGAAATGCTGGAGTTAACTGACATATAAACGAAATGAGCCTAACAGGTATTTACATTTTTACCATATTTACCATTTCACACAAATTCAAAGAACTATACCTTCTTCTCAGCACCTCAGGTAACTTCCTCCAAAACTGACCACATACTTGGACAAAAAGCAAGTCTCAATAGACACAAGAAAACTGCAATAACACCCTGCATCCTATCAGACCACCACAGATTAAAGCTGGATATCAACAACAGAAACAACAGAAAGCTTACAAACTCATGGAAACTGAACAAATCACTACTGAATGAAATATGAGTCAAGAGAGAAATTAAGAAAATAATTTAAAATGANTATGAATACACAGCATACCCAAACTTATGGGACACAAGAGGCAAGNTCACAGCACTAAGTGCCTACATAAAATACTCTCTCATACTAATAACTTAACAGCACACCTGAAAGCTCTAGAACAGAAAGAAGAAATCACACCCCAAAGGAGTAGATGGCAGGAAATAAACTGAGGACTGAATAAATGAAAAAGCAACTAAAAAACAATAGAAAGAATCAATGAAACAGAGAGTTGGTACTTTAAGAAAATGAGTAAGATTGACAAACCTTTATCCAAATTAACTAAAAGGCAGATAGAGAAGATCCAAATTAACAAAATTAGAAATGAAATGGAGAACATAACAACAGACACCAAGGAAATATTGAGACTTATAAGGACATACTTTAAACCTGTACTCCATCAAATTGGAAAATCTAAAAGAAATGGATAATTTTCTGGACACATACCATTCACCAAAGTTAAATCAAGATCATCTAAACAATTTAAACAGACATATGACCCCTAATGAAATAGAAGCAGTTATAAAGTTTCCCAACCAAAAACAAAACAAACAGCCCCCCTCCCAAAATATATACAGAACTCAAAAAACTAGGTATCAAATTGTTTAATCCAATTAAAAAATTCAGGTACAGATATAAACAGAAAATTCTCAAAAGAGGAAACTCAAGTGGCTGAGAAACACAGAAATGTTCAACATCCTTGGCCATCAAGGAAATGCATATCAAAACTACTTTTAGATTTCATCTTACATCCGTCAGAATGGCTGAGATCAATAAAATAAATGACAGCTTATGCTGGTGAGGATGTGGAGTAAGGTGAACACTCATCCATTGCTAGTAGGAGTGCAAACTTGTACAGCCACTATGGAAATCAGTGTGGCTGTTCCTCAGGAAGATAGAAATCAACCCCAAGATCCAGCTATACCACTCTTGGGCACATACTCAAAAGATGCTTTATCCTATGCCAGAGATTTTTACTCAACCATGCTTATTTCTGCTCTATTCATAGTAGCCAGAAATTGGAAACAACCTAGATGTCCCTCAACAGAAGAATGGATAAAGAAAATGTGGCATATTTACACAATAGAATATTACTCAGTCATTAAAAAAATAAAATCATGAAATTTGCAGGCAATGGATGGAACTGAAAACATCATCCTGAGTGAGGTATTCCAGACCTTAAAAGATAAATATGGTGTGTATTTGCTTATATGTTGATATTAGCTGTTAAGTCAAAGATAATGAAGCTACAATCTGTAGAACTACAGAGGTTATGTATAGAATAATGAACTAGGGAATACACATAGGAAAAGGAAATAGAACAGATAATTATGGATGGATGAGGGTTGCTGGAATGGGAGGATCATGAGGGGAGGCGGGGAGGGGAAAGGAATAGGAAGCTGAGGGAGGGAACACAGGGAAAGACAGCTAAAATTAAGGACCATTTGTGGGGTAGTATAGAAACCTAATACAGTAGAAGTTTCCTAAAATATATATACATATGGAGGTGATCTAAATGAAACTGCCAAATAATAGGGGAGACAAAGTACCAGTTGGCCATCTCTTATCACCAAATGAAGCATTCCAGTACCGGAGTTGGGTTACATCTAATTGAATTGTTGGCCAAAGAGATCGGTCCCATGGGAATCTCCATACAACCCAGGCTCTTGCCAAGACTAAAGGTTGCTCTCCAGAAACTGACAACAAGGCTCCCATCACTGAAGACAACACCTCACAACTCTTAAATATAGANAAATCAAGCTGGTGCCTACATAGAGCCTTCACCCGTATGTGCTAGTGTCTCTGGTACAGAAAGGCACTCAATATGCTACCAAAAGAGAAACATCAACACCAAGCCAGCCACAAACCCTTTGATCTATAACGCTGCCCTGCCTTCAAGATATGCCAGGGCAATGGTGACACAAAGCTTATGGGAATAACCAACCAATATCTGATTGTACTTAATACCTGCTCCACGAGATTGAATCCATACTTGACACTGTTTGGGTGACCAAGAACCAGAGACTAGATAGCCCCAAGACCTAGGTAAAACCAACTACTACTGTTCTAAAACAAACAAAAAAACCACAGCAATAAAATGACTCCTGATAATATTCTGCAATACTTATAGATCATTGCCTTGCTCAGTCATCTTCAGAAAAGCTTCCTTCTGCAGCAGATGGGAACAAATACAGAGACCCACACCCAAACATTATACAGTTAAGAGACTTTGGAACACTCAGCCCTAAATGGGATATCTCTATCAAATCCCTCCCCTCATGGCTCTGGGAACACCACAGAAGAGGAGATGGAGTTTAAGAGCCAGACAGAATAGAGAACACACAAAAAAATAAGGCCCTCTAAATCAACATGGTCAAGGCTCATATGAACTCAGAGACAGAGGCAGCATGCACAAGGCCTGCACAGATCTGCACCATGTCCTCTGTATATACATTATGGCTTCTAGTTTAGTTTTTTTTTTAATAGGATTCCTGAGTGTTCTAACAAATGGATCTCTGATTCCTATGCCTTCTCTTGGGCTCTTTTACTTCTGTTTGTTTGTCTCGTCCAACTCCAGTGTGTTAGTTTTCATTTTATCTTATTTTATTCTTATCCCTTAGAAGTCTGTTGTCTTCTAATAAGAGACAGAAAAGGAGTGGCTCTGGGAGGGGAGGTAGGGTGGAACTTGGAAGAATAGAGGGAGGGGAAACTGTAATCAGGTTATATTATATGAGGAAAAAAATCTATTTTCAGTAAAAGGGGTAAAATGGAATAGGATGGATGGATGGAAGGGGGAGAGGGAGGGGGAGAGGGAAGAAGGGAGGGAGGCAGGGAGGCAGGCCCGGCCAACGTGCAATTATGAAAGCTCTAGAAACATTCTTGCAACCACTGGATCAGAAAAGTAAGGTCGTAAAACTCCCTCAAAGTCCTCATTTTTGGAGAAAGTATTATCTAATCATTCTAACAGACACCTTAAAATTCCTACTTGCATAGCATGTTTATTTTTTCTAAGAACCTGACTGTTACAAACAGCCTTTTATCCAAAGCATTTTTTGAAAAATTACCAGTAGTAATTATTTAATAACATAGCCGCCAGAAGTATCAGTAACTGGTAGGGTGGAAAAGAACATGATCAAAACAAAAACTGCAAACTGGACAAGATTCCCATAAAGGAATGAAAAGCTCCCCCACATACTCCTGGAAATGCAGAAGGATGCCAGCAGGTGCAGAACTTTGTTCATCTCAGCAGACTAAGACTAAAAGAATATATTATATTCTATATTCAATATAACCAAGGGCATAAATGAAATTCTCACCATTAGCATCATATTGTTGGTAGTTTCACATAGGCACCAAAGTCATAGAAGCAATGCAAGAAAATAATGAGAGGAAGAGGTAAAAGTATCTCCATTTGCAGAAAACATGAGCTTACATAGAGAAAAGCCTAACAAGCCACACATAAAAAAGACAAATTTAGCAAGGTACAAGACACAAACGCAACTCAATAAAATCAGCTGGGCTGTTAAGCATTAACAATGTATGATGCCAAAAGGAAATTAACAATTCAGTTTATAAAAGTGTCAAAAAGGCTATATATGAATAAATTTAACCAAGAAAGAAAACTGTAAAACTATGTATGAAAACTACAAAATACCAAGAAAATAAAGAAATAAAGGTACAAATGAATTAGAAAACAGTACTAAAATTATTAAAACTATTGTTCATAGCACCACTCAAAAACCCACCCAAAGTAATCTATGGATCACTTGATATAATCTTTACAACTGAGGTCCTAATGACATTGTTTTACAAAAACAAAATAATTTCCATCCCAAAATTTATACAGAATTCTCAAGGTACTCTGAAGAGCTAAGAAATCTTGAAAAAGAACAAAATTAGTACATTTCCTAATTTCAAGAGTTATTACAAGACTATCACAGCCTAAACAGTGCAATACTAGGAAGAAGATTTAGGAATAAAGGCCAAAATAAACCCCACATTATCTGTAAGGAAAAGATGTCAGCCTATTTGTGTTGCTAAACTACACTTGGATACTTTTTTTTTTCTTTGTTTGGTTTTTTGAGACAGGGTTTCTCTGTGTAGCCCTGGCAATCCGGAAACTCGACCTGTAGACCAGGTTGGCCTCAAANTCACAGAAATCTACCTGCCTCTGCCTCCTGAGTGCTGAGATTAAAGGCGTGCACCACCGCCCACCACTGCCCTGCTTACACTTGGATACTTTGTTCAGCACTTTACTTGGCTTTGGAGAAGACATAAACTTCTACTTTTTCTTTATAGGCCTCCAAAGACAAAACAAAGTACAATTCTACTGAAGTCCAACTCGGGGAACCAACGAGTTTACTGAGCTTATTTACAAAGTATGGGTGGCAAATTACCTACAGGAGCATGAGTGACTGCAAAGCAGTGGCACCTGAAATGTCTCACCCTGGCANGGATGGCGACTTCCCGGCAGCTGCACAGGTCAAGTCTCTCTCTCCTTTAGTTATTACCTTCTATCCTCTACATACCCTAACACCTCCTGAGACCACAAGGCCATCAACTAGGGTAGAATTTCATACCACTAGGCAGAAGGCTGGCATCTCAAGTGAGGATTCAAAGACTTTCCCAAAGAGAGATTGTTAACAGCATGCCCACTTTCAGTGGTCACTTCTAAGCAGTCACAGCTGCTCTAATGAAAATGACAGCTATTAGGTTCAGAGGATAGTGCTTTACAATATCGTGGCTCACAATTCTGGAGGCAGGGAAGTTCTAGAGCATGTGTCAACATGTCTTCATTTTCTGAAGGGCCTCACATTATGTCACCATATGGTGGGTGAAGGAATGGAAGAAGTAGCAAAGAGAAAACATTCATGCAAAAGAGATACAGAAGGAGCCTGGCCTGCTTTAGAGCAGCCCTGTCTCATCTTAACTAATCCAGTCTTGAAAAGCCTAACTCACTCCTAGAAGACCAAAGCCTTGAGAGAACTGACCCAGAAAGGCATTAGTCCATTCATGAGAATGGTGCCTCAATGGGCTAATTACTTCCCACCAGGCCTTACCTCTTAAAGGTCCAAATACCTCACAACAACAATTCANAGAGGACCAAGCTTCTAGCACATGACCTTAGCAGGAACAAACCTCTGCAGATGACAAGATATCGATAAAGAAAATGTATCTTCAACAAATGGTTCTGAAAAACCTAAATATTCACTTGTAAAAAAAGATTCATCCATATCTTAAACCATAAACAAAAATTAAACAGACCTAAATATGAGACCTAAAACTATAAAACTCTTAAAAGAAAACATACGAAAAGCTTCATGATAATGGACTGAGAAATAATTTCTTAGATATGACACCAAAACGATAGGCAATAAAAAATAGGAAAGATGAATTTCATCAAAATTCAAACATTTTATGTATCAAAGAATAGCATCAAGAAAATGATTAGAAAAAAGCACAACATAAGAAAATATTAGTAAATCATATCTCTTATAGGTCTGATGTCCAGAACATAAAAAGAATGCCTACAAAAGGAGGAAGGGCTGCGAGAGTAGCACATTGATAATATACTTGCCATGCAGGAGGACCTGGTTTCAAACCCTGACACATCAAAAAACAAACAAAAAGTCTAATTTAAAATATATAACTACATTCAAATGGACATTTCTCCAAAGGTATACAAGTGGACAATAAGCACATTAAAAACATGTTCAGTGTGACTAGGACTAATCATTGGGGAGATGCAAACTGCAATCATGACAAGATCCTCTTTCACACATATTTGGATAGCTACTACTTATAAAGGGGGTAGGGGTCTAGGTATGTAGCTCAATAGTAGACTATCTACTTATCAAGAGTAAGTAATTAATTTTGAGCTTCAGCATTGAAAAACTACCACCAAACAAAAAACAAATGAAAAATAAACATACTAACAGAATTGAAAGCTCTTAAAGAGATGTTTAGACACCAATGTTCACAGTTGCGCTATACAACAATCAAAGGGTAGAAGCAACCTAAGGGTCCACTAAATGGATAAAGTGAAACATTGTATATATCTACATAATAAAAGGACATCTGTCACAAGCTACAATTTAGAGTAACCTTGAGATGTTGAGTAAAATACACTTATACCAGTGGTTCTCAACCTTGCTAATGCTACAACCCTTTAATACAGTTCCTCATGTTATGATAATCCCAATCATAAAATTATTTTGTTGCTACTTCATAACTGTAATTTTGCCACTGTTATGAATCGTAAATATCTAATATGCAGGATATCTGATATGTGACCTACAGGTTGAGAACAACTGACTTATATAAAGTAAGTACTACAATCAAAAACAGAAAGAGGAATGGAAATTACCTGCTATATCTTTAAAAATGAAACGCATTCAGGAGATGGGAGGTAGTGATGAGTCCACAAGGAAGCAGAAGCACATACTATGGCAAATATATACTATTATATATATATATAATACATGTATTTTACCACAATGAAGAATAACTTTTGAAATGCCACTACATGAAGGAGTGATCTTGGTTTTTATAGATAAAAATGTTACTATATTTTTTAATTTAATAGAATTTATAGTATTAGCTTTCATCATTTATGACCTAATCTTTTATTCTAAATGAATACTTAGTTGGAGTTCTTACTCTTTTAAAAAAAGAAATTTCCAAACTAGCAAAATTTCAAAAGGAAAATTAATAAAAATAAAAAACTACCCAGTTAATTTAGAGAGGGGAATTCTAGATTTACTCAAGAATGTGCCAGTAGAAGAATAATAAAAAACCAAAAAGGGGGCTCAACAGGCATCCTCTTTAGAGTGACATCTTTAAACCCTATGTGGCAATCCCTGACACACCACTGTGATGCCCAGGGAAGACAGGATGGCCTGGAAGCCCATTTACTTCCTTAAAATCATCCAACTTTTGGATAATTACCTAAAATGCTTCTTTTGGGGGCAGACAATGTGGGCTCCATGCAGATGCAGCAGATCCACATGTCCCTGTGAGGGAAGGCTGTGGTGTTAATGGGCTAGAATACCATGATACGCAAGGTCATTCGGGGCATCCAAAAACCCAGCTCTGAAGAAACTGTTGCCCCATATCTAGGAGAATGTGGGCTTTAAGGACCTCACTGAAATTAGGGACATGCTGCTGGCCCATAAGGTGCCAGGTTGCCACCCATGCCGGTGCCACTGCCCTGTGTAAGGTAACTGTGGCAGCCCAGAATACCTCTTTCTTCCAGGCTTAGGTATCACCACTAAAATAATCACTGATAATTCTGAGTGACATGTAGCTGATAAAAACTGAAGACAAAGTAGGAGCCAGTGAAGCCACACTGCTGAATAAGCTGAACAGATCTCCTCCTCCTTTGGGCTGATCATCCAGCAGGTGTTTGACAATGGCAGGCAGCATTTATCACCGGAAGTGCTTGATACGACAAAGCTGACTCTGCACTCTCGCTTCCTAGAAGATGTCCGAAATGTTGCCAGTGTTTGTCTGCAGACTGGTTGCCTGACTGTTTCCTCGGTGCTGCACTCTATTATCAATGGGTACAAGTGGGTCCTGGCTTTGTCTGTGGAGACTGAGTACACCTTCCCACCTGCTGAAAAGGTTAAGCCCTTCTTGGCTGATCCATCTGCATTTGTGGCTGCTGCCCCTGTGGCTGCCACAACCACTGCTGCTTCTACTGCCGCTGCAGCTCCAAACAAGGCTGAAGCCAAGAAGAGTCGGAGGAATCAGATGAGGATATGGGATTTGGTCTTTGACCTCAGAGCAACGAACTCAGCCAGCTTAATTAAAGAAACGTGGAAATAAAGGCTTACTTCTTTTTAAAAAGGAGGTGGGGAATGAAAACAAAAGCAAGCAAAAAAAATTAATGCTGCTTAACATCTCATACTAATTCCAAATACAAGCTGATGCAGCAGGCCAAAGAACAGAAATTTCCACAATTGATGAAATAAATAGTACACTGTCCCTAGGGGGCAGCATGCTACTTTTAAAACTTCAGTACCTAAAGTATGAGCTGGGCATGATAATCTAGACCTCTAATCCCCACACATGAGAGGTAGAGGAAGAAGAATCAGAAATGCTGGGTCATCTAGGACTACAACGCCAGCTGAAGGCCAGCCTGAGCTACATGACAGACTACCTCAAATAAATAAACGTTTAAGATTCAATACCACTCTTTCACACAAGTAGTTTCTTCTACTTACATCCACTGAGCTTCCACCAGAGATGGAAGATACACGATATCTTAGGAATGCATACCTAATACTGTCAACCTATTTTTAAAAATGGTGTATAGAGAGATATTAACTTTATTTCTAAAAATGAAGAAAGAGGCTAACAGAGGGGGCATAACTCTGGCAATGTTACATTACTAGAAAATATAAAATCTAGCATGCCAGGCATTTGAGGCTGAAATCAATCTATCAGACCCAAAAGATTAATGTGTTTGTTTAATCAATTAAGCATCCTGTGGTCCAGGAATTATTCAAAGCACGGCATCTACTATAGCTCATATATTAACTAAGGCAGTAGGAAGTACTTTAGAAACAATTTGGACGAGTTAGGGGTAAAGCTTGCCTAGCATGTAGAAGGATGTTTAATTGCTAATATTTGAAAAAAAAGCCTTATCAACTCTAGGACCATCGGAGGCTTTATCTTCTATTTGAGTTTCTTGGAATACTCATTCTCAGGACACTTCTCTCAAAACTCAGCTAGCATGCCCCCCTCCCTCAGCCACAATGGAGAGTTTATAAATAAGGTCTCTAATATACAGCGTCGGCTGAGCCTATGCTTGAGACATTAGACATATGAATAAGGATGCCTGGAAATAGATTCTCCAGCCCCCAAACATTGTGACTCCCAGACATTCCCAGCTCAGTAAGCATATTTTTGTATTGTAGAAAAGAAAACAGCAGTCATTCCTGGGCCCTGTTACATTGGAATTTCTCACACATAGAATCTACAAATAGTAAAATGGTGATTGCTTCATGTCACTAAGTGTTGGCATGGCTTGTTAGCTACCAATAATAACTAGAATAGCTCATGTCTATCACTTCATTCTTAAAACAGTGATAGTTCACTATTTTTATCTCTTTAAAGATGCAAAGATGTCCAACTTGCAGCCCACAGGCACACCTGACCAAGGGTAGTGCTGAATGATGGTACAGACACCATCCAGATGCCATATGGATCTGTAGGTTCATCCCCATGCATACCATGCTACCGAGGCCTGCACCCCACTATGGACTTCATAGTGGCCTAAAGTATTGTTCTTGCTCATGTTCACTAGGTTGGTAGCAAGTCTCAGTAGAAAGAACATCCCATTGGCTGCAGTGGTTTGCTCCAAACCATGGCTCTCCTGAGAGCCATTTAAAAAGGTATTCGAGCACACAGATGTGAAAAACAAAACAAAAACTGTAAAATTACTTAAAACATTGAAGGTTTTCTTTTTTGTTGTTATTGTTGTTGTTTTGCCTTTGTGTGTGTGCGTGTTAACATGTGCACAGTTCTCAAGCATACACTTTGCAAATGAGAATACTGTGTTGAAATGCCAAAAGGTTGGACATGATGGCTTTAAAAGGATTAGGTGACTGGCCCAAGATTATACAAGCAAAATTAGGAGAAGCACTTGAATACAGATCTACTGAATCACAAAGATACCCTTTCCACCATATCTTAATGACTTCTACTTCTTCAAGCTAAAATAATTCTTACTGTGTTTTTCTGTCATCTATGGAAGAGTCTAAATTAACTGAACAAGAAACACCACTGGTTTCCAAAACTTTGGTTTAATTCATATTATAATCTACCTCAACATTACTAGAAAACTGAAAACAGAATGAAGTCACATATTAAGATGTTAGCGTAAATGTGGAGGCACACACCTTTAATCCTAGCACTTGCAAGGTAGAAGCAGGTGGATCTCTCTCTGAGTTGAAGGC
>LZPO01056151.1:11555-32163 GCA_001675575.1 Neotoma lepida
CACACACACACACACACACACACACACACACACACACACATACACACAAGTCAATACACAGAAACTCACATACATGGCAAGAGTTGGCAAAGATTTTGAGAAACAAAAGGAAGAATTTAAATACAACACAAGAGTGAAATAACACATTAGGTTGGTTTAAAACCAAATCAGACNGCAGATGAGAAAATGAACAAGCTGGAAGCCAGAGCAGGATCAAATATTCACACTGCGGCATGAAGGGAAAACGAATGATCAGTCACAGGAAGGGTAAAGAGACNGTCACTTCACAGAGGCTGAGGCAGAAGCAGCATGTGAAGAAAGAGTGGCTGCGAATTCAGTCTTCAAATGGAGGAAGTGAGAAGACTCTACTAAGGACATTATCCATCTCTGTTTCCCTCCAGGATTTCTTTCAGACTGTCCGTCCGTCTAGCTGCCATTTTTAGGTGGAGATGANTGCCAGAGGTACTTGAACAGACTGGAGAGATGAGAAACACACCAAGAATGTGTTGGTCTTGTTATGATTATTTGACCCAGCAGAAAGGAAGTATATATATTTTTCCTTTTATTGAAAATAGATTTTTTTCTTATATGATATAACCTGATTACAGTTTCTGCTCCCTCTACTCCTTCCAGTTCCTCNTCTCCCTCCCATATGGATCCACCCCCTTTTCTGTCTTTCATTAGAAAGAAAACAGGCTTCTCTGGGATAATAATTAAATCAAACAAACCAAAAGCTAATGCATCAGAATTGGACAAAGCAAACAAANGGAAGTAAAAGCCCAAGAGAAGCACAAGAAATAGAGAATCCACTTGTTCCCACACTCAGAAATCCCCAAAAACCACTGAACTGGAAACCATGATATATATACAAAGGATCTGTAGGGTAAAAAGAGAGAAGAAAAAAATATAAGTAATAAATATAATAAATATAAAAATAAATATATAAATATAAAGTAAAGTAAATACAAATAAAAACATAAATATAAAAACTAAAAAGACAAAACAAAAAGTAAGATCCCTGGTATGACATTATGAAACAAGGATGCCACTGATACCAATGAGTTCATTCTCTGTTGGCATCTACTGCTGGGCATGCAGCCTACCCTTCAGAATAGTTTGTTTCCCAGTGAGACTCCCTTAGAGGAAACTGAATTTTCATTCGTAAATGGTTACCAATTGAAGCTAACTTTTGGGTCAGGGATGGGGGCATTTGTCCACTTCTCCTTCCAGTTCTAGGACTCCCAACTGGTACAAACCAGTGCAGGCCCTGTACATGTTGTCTTAGTCTCTATGAGTTCATATGTGCATTGATCATGTGGATTTAGAGGGCCTCATTTCCTGGGTGTCCTCCATCCCCTCTGGCTCTTACACTCTTTCTGCCTCCTCTTCCCTGAGCCCTGAAGGGAGGGATTTGGTGGAGACATCCAGTTTAGGGCTGAATGTTCCAAGATTTCTCACTCTCTGCATAATGTCTGACTGTGGGTCTCTATATTTGNTCCTATCTGCTGCAGGAGGAAGCTTCTTTGATGATGGTTGAGCAAGGTACTGATCTGTAAGTATAGGAGAAAGTATAAGAATCATTTTGTTGCTAATAGTTTGTTATTTATTTTAGAATTTAGTATTAGTTATAGAATTGTTAGTTTTAGAATTAGTATTTGGTTTTCCCTAAGTCCCCCAGGCTATCCAGTCTCTGGTTCCTGGTCACCAAAACAGTGTCAGGTATGGGTTCTATCTCATAGAGTGGGCCTTTAATCAAATCAGATAATGGTTAGTTACTCCCACAAGCTTTGTGCCACCATTGCACTAGCATATCTTACAGGCAGGATACCATTTTAGATCAAAGGGTTTATGGCTATGGTGGTGTTTACATTTCTTTTTTTGGCAGCATGAAGAGTACCTTCCTGTACCCAAAACACTAGCATATAGGTGTGAAGGCCCTATGTAGGCACCAGCTCAACTTCTCTGTGTTCAACGAGTTGTGTAGGTGTTGTCTTCAGTGCTAGGGCCTTGCTATTATCAGCTTATGGAAAGCAACCTATAGTCTTGGCAACAGCCTGAGTTGTTTGGGGGTTTCCATGGAACCCCTTTGGCCAACAACTCAATTAGATGCAACCAAATTCTGGCACTAGAAGCTTTATCTAGTGATCAGAGATGTCCTGTACACACATATGTACATACATACAAAATACAAACACATATATCTATAAATAAAAATGTGTGCTGCAGTCACCCATTAGAATGTTACACAGCCACAAACATGAAGGAGAATTTATGTACATCAGCAAGGACCAACTAGATGAACATAATGCTAAATCAAACAAGGTAATAGGAAAACAGTATTGCCATAATCCTGCGACTATAAGAAAAATGTCGACAATTGAATATGTATGTTTAGGGATACATGTATTAATACTAAACACTGACCATTACCAGCAGTCCATGGTGATGTCCTCTTATATGAAGANTGGGTTGCAACCAACTTTGGTAGTTTCTGGGATATGTTCACAGTTGTTTCTTGGGAAGAATGGTGGGGAAGCACCAAGAAACAGTTACAACAGCAACTTCTCTTGCTGGCATGGGCCAGATGCCAATGCCCAGAGAATCTGGNATCACTCACTTCTGGTGAAGATGTACATTTTCTCAGGCTGAATTCACCAAGCCCCGCTTTGGTTTCCCCAGAACCTGCAGCCATAGGTTTCTGTTACCCACATCCCTCTTCCAGGCTATCAGCCCCCATTCACTTGATCCAAACTCATGACATTTCAAATGGTTTGTGACCCAATTGCTGTAACGTGATTGTGGTCCAACTGCTTGTTCCGAGTGCCTTTGGAGACTCTGTTGATTATTGGAAGTTTCTCCTGCTCTGCCCAGGAATCCTGAAGACTCTAGGATGATCCTACTTTCCAGCTGAAGACCTCCACCCCAGGTCACACCATGTTTCTCCCTACTCCAGTCGTTGGGCACCTTCCAGCACTGAGGATTGTTTCTGTTCATTCTCTGGACTGAGGGGGGCGGGTGGGCTGCCAGCTCACCTTCCCTCTGGTAGCATTAGGACAGTATCTATGCAGCCTTTCGCTCACGTCCCCTGAAAGAAGAGGTTGGTGTCATACAGTGGCTTTCAGATCAAAGGTAACTTCTCTGTACCCCTGAGGTCATCTGCTGTTTGCACAGGCTACTGGATCTTCCTCTAGTGCTTTTACTGAGTTAATGAGGGTGGAGAACTGGAGGGGGAGGGGTGGGGAAGGTGTTTGCACAATTCCCCTTTCCACTGTCCTCTCCCCTCCCCTTCCTTCTGCCCTCCCTCCCTAATCCTCTTCTTTCTCTCCTCTCCCTTCCCCTTTCCTGCTCCCCCTTCTTCCTCCCTTCCCCCTTTTCTCATAGTTTTCTTCTCNCAAAGCCTTGTGGATGCTTGGCTACACCCCTGAGCCCCGAGCCCCTACCCATCCCTCTGTCATACCCATCCCTCTCAGCTTCCCTCTGATTTTTAACCTTCCCAACTACCCCTTCCCCATCTGTGCGCTTGGCACTTCTCTTCTTCCTGGTGTTTGCTTCTAGACTGTACTCTGAATAAAGTTTGTCCATCTCAAAAAATACAGGGAGGAGAAATGTTTGAATGGCAGCCCCTTTGAGTGAGGGGAGGGTTGAGCACTAAGAGGTGGGCAGGTTTTCCTTTTCAAAATGAGCAGAGAGTGCACAGCCACTGCCAGCATCAGATGGAAGTCCTTGGTAAATGACCTTTATGATACCATCAGTGCTGGTGGCTGCTCGGTTTCCTAGTTAACTGAAGAGACATTGCCTCATGGCCTTCTGCACGTGTGGAGGTGAAAGAATGTAAACTTGGTTAAACTTCCATGTTCCCTTCTTAGCTCCCACCATGAACTGGCAGCTGGGGAAAGTACAGGAAACAATTCAGACACCCTAAATTAGCCAAAATGGATGGTCCAGCTCTAGCTGACAGTGAAAAGCAAGGAGAAAGAGGAGGAGAAGGGGGGGGGAGTCGTGTGGTCTTTGAGGCCCCAGGATGGTAAGTCCTTCTGTATTTACTTCGTAAAATATGAGACGATGTTACCCAAGCACAGCTTTGTATTGCTCAACAACAGAATACACACTGAGAAATGTATTTAGGCAGCTTTAGCATTTTGGAAACACATCCCAGAGTGAGATGGCCACAGTACCAAACCAACTATGTGATCTTTGGGACCACCTGAGTGTGTTTTTTTTTTTGTTGACTGAAAGTTGTTTTGTGGCATACAATTGTGCTTGCTTGGTAAACTCCAACACCTGTCTGCTTGAAAATGGCATGTAAATGTCTGAGTTGAAGGAGGTTTGAATGCCGGCTGGAGTTGGGTGCATAGTGGCTCATCAATGCCGAAGCCCAGAGAGGGAGTTGGAGAGGCCAGTTGGGCCAGCAGAACACTCTGGCCAACTCTCATCCTGGGTGGAGCATGGGGCCTGCTCTCCTTGCTCTGAGGGGCTTCTACACCAGGTCCTCTGCACAGCTGGGAGACTCTGGATGCCCAGGGAAGACCCTGGTGTGTTTGGGGCCAGCATCTGGGGGCTCTGGAGCTCTCTGTCTTCACAGGCCTCCAATCTGCACCAAATGTTTCACATTACTCAGTGTGAAAAGCCTCCTATTCTTTCAGATTTTTTACAAGTTCATACATCCGTGGAAACCCGATATTCCATATTTCATTCTGCTTTGTGGATGTCATTGTGAGGGATGCGGGTTCACAGGCAGCAGGCCCCTTCTGGCTTTGATCAGCTTGACCGCAACTAATTGTAAATGGAGAACAAATGAAAGAAATATTTACAAATTTCATGGGAATTCAGGCGGGGCCTAAGCCTCCCCTAATGCCTCCATTCACAGCAAATGTTTATTGAATATTTTGCCTCTACTGTGTACTTCAATATTTATATAGTATTAGGTTTTAGCTTGTTCTGAGGGGACATGGAGAATTAACAACTGCTCTGCCTAGCTCCTCTGCTGTTCCCTCTTCCTTTTCCTTTGAAAACTTCCTTTCTTTGCTACCACAAAATCTGCTTCAGCCTAAAAAAATTATAATAATAAAATAAAATAAATCTACTCAAATTCCAAAACCACAGCTGGAAGAAGGGGAAGGGAAAAAAATGGCGGGGTGGGGTGGGCGGGGGTTGAAAAAGGACCTGTAAAATCTAAAACAAATTTTGAGTTGCAAAGTTGAGTTGGGGAAAATCAAATGAGAATGTCCAAGATTTGTTCAGAATAAAGTCATAAATGCCTGGAGCCCAGCGAAGCAGCTGTGGGGTCCTGCAGGCTGGAAGGCAGCACCAGCTAAGAGCGGAATATTATGCAATGAATAGCACTTGTGTAGCTAAGAGGAATGCTGAGCCCTGTTCCAGCGATGCAGATCCGCTTGACTTTTCCAGAGGAATCTTTGTTTACACAGGCTTTATGTCTTCTCCCTGGGGGTTGTGGAGAGGGACCCTGTATAGCTGGGAGGGGTCAGTGGCCTCTCTCTCACCTCAGCTGCCTCATGGCAAGTTCTGGAAGCTTCCTGGACATTTCCTGCTGCTGTCATGAGCTGCTTTTGCTAGAATGCTTAGAGAGCTGATGGGCCAGATGCTGAAGGGAGGGGAGGAGGCGACCCCTGTCTAGAGAGTCCTTTTCTGTCACCTTCTTGGATGGCAGAGATGTCTGGGATTTGTGGACACTGTCATAATAATTGCTCCAGCAACTGCACTTTTCGTTAGGAGCTCTGCACATCTGCATGTGCTCTGTGCCCTGGACTTGCTCTACCCCAGAAGTCATAAATGTCAGACGAGATTCTTCTACAGACAGAGGCTGGCTTAATCTGCCATCCCCATCTCTCCCAGAAGAACAGACTATAGAGAGAATGACCCCAGATGACTCCAATCCATGATGGAGTCATGACCCCAAAGTGTGTCTCAGTGGCTGGATAGAGCCCTAGAGTTTGAAGGACGAATGGGAAGTTGGAGAAAAACATGGTTAACTCCAAAGCCAGTAGAAAGGACAGGAGACTCCTAAGGGGCATTTTGAAAAGAGTTCATTTCTTTATAAAATTAAAATTCCACTTCTGAACTTTGAGGAGGTCACAGACTTTAGTGGAATCAACAATGGATACAAAAATTTGAAATCAGGCTTACAGGTTTGTAAGTCATGGTTTTTCATGTTTTGATTTTAAAGCATTGATAAATCTTTGTTCATTAAGATTGATAGTTGTGGGGTTGGAGAGATGGCTCAGTGGTTAGGAGTGATTACTGCTCTTGCAAAGGACCAGAGTGCAGTTCTCAGCACCCAAATTTTGGATCCCAACTGCCTGTCAGTCTGCAGAGCTCTGCATGTACATGGTCTACATAAACTCACACAGATACATATGCATATACAGAGAAATAAATAAATATTTAAAACAATAATAGTTCTTAAAAAAGGAGACTTTGGCAGATTATTTTGTAATTTCAAAGTTCTTTTAGTTGTCCTGCTATAGAACCTTGAGGAATTTTTCAATATTTTCCCAAAACTCAACTGCTGGCACTTCTTTGTACCATCAAATTACAAATGAGGTGAAGTGCTATATAGCTACAGCATCATGGTGAAACTTGTAAGACAATCCTCCTGCTCTTATAAAACCAAGCACTGTGTATTGAAAGAGAGTGGCTGACCTTAAGTTCAGCCCGTGTTTGCTAGTAAGTGTGCAGATTTGTCCAGTGTGAGATTAGTGGACATTACAAGCTTGCCTGCATGCCACAGGCATTCTGTCTACAGACAGTTCTTACTTATTCACATTCTATACCATGTGCTATGGGTGGATATCAGGAGGTGTTTGTATGAAAAATAGGCCCATTGGCAATGACTTTTTACTGATGATGATAGGTACCAGGATAATATAGGAAAGCAAAGATTACACCAGTTCCTTCACTCTTACTACCCCATAGACCCTGTCTTCTAAGTCATGGAAAATGGGAAAAAGATCAGACAAAGATATTCATTCAACTTTTCTGGACTGCTTCTGTGGCTCTACCCCCCTGGTACTGTCAGAGACCCAGGCTAATGACAGTACCTACCTCATAGCATAGTCTTGAGCTCTGAATGGGTTGTACAAAAAGGTGGAATGTAGCACTTAGCACATAATAAGTGGTACATGAATAGTAGACTTGTTTTGTTTCTTCAAGAGCCAAGACTTATTTTTTTACCAGAATATTTATTAAATTCCTGTCTTCATCACAATGTCAAGTATGTTCCTTGAAGTTAGATTTCCTTGTTAGAAAAATTCTTTAATTTACAGGATTAACAATTCCATTAATTTNCATTTAACATTCAGGTGGTCTTGGTATGTTTTTATATAAATGTCCCAAACATTCATTATGAATTTTAATTCAATGCTATGTGTATTTGTATGTGTGAATGTCTGTGGTTATATGTGTATATGGGGGGTGCACATGTATGCATATGGGTGTGGACGTCAGAGGACAACCTTGGGTGTCAGTCCTCAGACACCTTCTAATTTTGTTTGAGACAGGATCTCACATTGTCCTGGAATTTGCCAACTAGTCTAGGCTATCTGGTCAGTGAGCTCCAGGGACTTGCCCACAAGTGACTCCCTAGCACTGAGACTCTATGTACATGGGTTTTTTAATGTGGGTTTTCAGGACCAGCACTCAGGTCCTCATACTTGTGAGGCCCTACCTACTCTTCCATCTGGCCAGCCCCAGCATCTGCAGCTGTAATACACATACACAGTAAATGTTCATTTCTCCCTTTAAAGCTGGAGGGAGTCTGCCTACAGTGCAATTGTGTGGAATTCTTGAGAGATCTTCACACTTGCCTTAGAAGCACATGTACTCTTGGGTCAGTTTTCTTCAATATTCCGTAATGGGGAGAATGGCCTTCTCCCTAATTACCCGTTTAAAGGTGGTGATGAGCATTGTGAAATTGTCAGCTATCAAATGGACTGTTCAGCGCCAGCATTCGAGTGCTTCAGCCCAGCAGTGATTAGCCAACATGGAGCAGACTGTGAACAATTGTGGGGAGGTGGTATTTACTCCTCCTATTAGGCCCTTGTCTGACATTCACAAACAAGGTATAGGAGCCACCTATTCAAACTGTAATTTGATAATGAAAACTGTCTCATGTCTGTGTTTTTAATGCCACCAGCAATATTTTCAAAAACAACAAACTAAAGAGGAAAAAGAAAGCATGCAACCTGCAAGCGGAACCTTTTCACACACGAACAGCACTCCAGAATGGGGTCTTACGGGACCCCATCTACATCAAGCTGACCAAAATGAGGGTGACCTATCAACAATAGAGCTCTTTTTCGCATTGTTTTGACATAGAACAAGTGACATTCCTCAGACCCCCTTTCATGTAACAGTCTACCATGAAATATGCCTACACCAGCAAAACTGGCTTCTATCAACTCCATCACCACGTGGCTTATCTGATGGCAAGTGAAAACTGATACTGGTGGGGAGGGTAATGACAAGGGAACCAGACAGCCATTCACCTCTGTTTCTGTGTTCCCTGGGCAGTATCCCTTAAACCTGGAAAACTGCTCGAGAACAGAGAGGTACTCACATTTCCCTGAATTTATATAAGGAAAAGAGGCAAGTCTGCACACCTGTGTATCTTATGTCTGTTAAGCGCTCATACAGAACAGATACATGGTGACTATCTGTGCAGAGAGGCTTGGGAGTGTGTCTGTCTGTGGCCTATGACACAGCCCTGTTTGTGTATGCAAACATCAGTGTCAGTGTGGTTTCTATAACATCCTGAGAAAAATGAGGATGAAGTTGTAGAGTGAACAAAGTTCTGAACCCACTGGTGTTCAGGGTCAGTCCTAACGGGAGGCTGTTGGAGGATGATCCCTCCTACAGTAATCCTGATTTCTTTTGAGAGTGAGATTTCATTGTCCTCATACAGCATGAGGTAGCTCAGCACCTTCCCCTGTCTTGAGTACTGCCAGGCCTCGCCAAATAACAAGGAGTACGAGTCTGCTGAAAATGGACACGTGGTTTTATAAACAATGACATAGCATTATAAACATCTAACAATTATATATGCTAATACATTCCATATATCCAGGTTTTCAACTGCAAGCATTTTCTAGGGCTTCCCTGTGACATCACTATCTATAGAAATGGAATGTTAGCTGTGGTCCTGGCTTAATTTCAAAGAAAGTGACTCCAGATGCCTGCAAACATGGAATCTGAGAAGCAGAAGCCCACATGCTGGATTTTGCCTTTAATTGGGTATTGTTTGCAGAGAGAGAGAGAGAGAGAGAGAGAGAGAGAAGGGAGAGAGGATGAGAATGAGTGAATCTTAAGGCATAATGGCACATACATAATAAACGTTAAGTTATCGAGCAGTTTGAAGTGTTTGGACATAGGTATTCACCTATGAAATCCGTCATTTGGATAAAGCACACACTGGTGAAGCCAGCATTGTAGTCAAGATAATTAGCATACTTAGCACCAAGTTTTCACACCTCTTTGTAGTTTTGTTTCAGCCCTCCAGACAGTCTTCTGGATCCCCCTCAGATCCCCCTCTCCTCCCTCCTCCCACCCTGCCAGCCCCTCCCCCAGCCCACCCCCCATTCCCACCTCCTTCAAGACAAGGACTCATAGTTTTATAATTCAGACATCATATTAATGTGTAACACAAATTTCTAAAGGGTCTTATTAATTAAAAAACCCAGAGCCAGATAGTGGGGTGGATGCTGAAAGATCAGAGAGACAGAACAAGCCACAGCCAACCTCACCTCGGCAACTCCTCAGCTGATCTTGTTTCCTCAGACTGAAGGCTTCTGAGTCCTCACCTGAATGGATCTCAGCTGAACTGCTGCTCAAAAGCCTCAAAGCTTAAAAAGCCTTTAGTTTCTGGTCCTCACGCCTTATATACCTTTCTGCTTCCTGCCATCACTTCCTGGGATTAAAGGCATGTGTCCTTCCCAAGGAAAGACATGGGATCTCAAGTGTTGGGATTAAAGCTGTGTACCACCATGCCTGGCTCTGTTCCCAGTGTGGCCTTGAACTCACAAAGATCCAGACAGATCTCTGTCTCCCAAGTAATAGGATTAAAGGCGTGTGTGCTACCACTGTCTGGTCTCTATGTCAAACCCAGTGGCTATTCTGTTTTCTGACCCCAGATAAGTTTATTAGGGTGCACAATATATTGGGGGACACAATATCACCACATTAATGCCTAGATACATTTGAAATTTGTGTGTGGTCTGAAGTATCAATGAAGGTTTATTTTTTCCCCACAGAAATAGTTGTTCTCAACTTCGTTTGTTGGACAGCCTGTCTTTTCTTCACTGAACTCCTGTGTATTCTCACAAGCTGGGTGAGTGGAGGTTCATTTCATTTTTTATTTCTCTCAGGCTACCATTCCTACTTAACTGATGTCTTGTGAATGAGGAAGGCCAGACGGACCCCTGTGACTCTTTCTTGGTTAAAAGCAGAAGTTTAATTTAACATTTCTTTCTTTCTTTCTTTTTCTGTAACAATTTATTGCTAGCCAATCAGAAGGAAGGAGACATCACTTTCAGCTATAGTTTCCGGATCCTGAGAAGCTGAGAACCTGGCAGAGTGGGGTGCAGGCACACAGTGGGTCAGTAATTGACATCAGAAAAGCAGTGGCTCCCCTCTTTCTTTGGGAAAGGAAGTCTAAAGATCCTTACTTGTCCCCTATAAGCCTGATCGGTTTAAACTTTTCATTTGATTTTGGAAGAAACTGAGTCAGAGAGGCAAATGAGTTGGAATTAGAAGGTGGAAACCAACAGTTTTTCTGTTTTCCACCAAGATTTGGACAAACATCCTGTAAGACTGCTGTGGATCTGAGTGAACTGGACCTGAGTGCTTGCTGACAGATGTAAACTCTGCCTGCTGCCATTTCTAATCACTCAATGAAAACCTGTGGGGCTTGTGCTAATTTATTTGTTGCCATTTTTGGGCAGCAGACAATATGGAGAGATTCACTTATTGTTTAGTTCTCTTATAAGAAGTTTTCCTTCATCCAAACCATCTTTTGAAGGCTGTGCTCATTTTTGTCATTAAATAAATTGCCTGCATCATTTATATATCCATATATACATTTATATGTTCATTTACACACACACATACAACACACACACACACACACACACACACACACACACACAACTTTTTTCTGGACAGGGTTTCTCTGTATAGCCCTGGCTGTCCTGGAACTCACTCTGTAGACCAGGCTGGTCTAGAGTAGAATTCAGAGATCCAGAGATCGGCCTGCCTCTGCCTCCTCAGTGCTGGGATTAAAGACCTGTGCCAACACTGCCTGGCTATATTGAGTGTTTTAATCTCCAATAAGTGTCTATAATAAGATAATGTTGAAAAGACCACAATATATAGAATATGTATTTATCTTTCATTCATAACTTTATGTCCTAGATTGTTAAGGGTGCTTACATCAAAATAGACTGAAAAATTCAATCTGTTAGCTGAAGAAATTATATAATTAGAGAACTGTGTGGTTTGGTCTTCTTGTGGGACTCCTTAACAGTGGGAGCAGGGGCTGTCTCTGACTCTGTTGCCTGCTTTGGAGACCCTTTTCCCCTACCAGGTTGCCTCATCCAGCCTTAATAGGAGAGGAGGTGTCTTACTGCAACTTGATAGACCATGGCTGGTTGACAGCCATGGGAGGCCCTGCCCTTTTCTGAAACAGAGGAGTGGATGGGGGTGGAGAAGGGGTGGGGAGAGCCTTGGAGGAGAGGAGGGAAGGGAAACTTGAGGTGGAATGTAAGAACAAATAAGAAGAGAGAGAGCCAAATCTAATGTTGGTCTTTCCCAACAGATTAGCGAAAACATCACTATTGTATGTAATAAGTGAAAAAATAAGATAAAATAAAAAAGATAAGTGAAAAAATCCTACAAAAACAATGTGAATCATATAAAGTCACATTTCATTAATGAGATTGATAGATAGACATGGGTGCATTTTTGTGAAGAAATTTGATGTCTTCTAAAAGTGCATCTTCACCATTAGACATGGTAAAAATACATATTTGGAAGAACAGCTAGAATTTTTTATTTAATATTTCAATGTCTTTATTTTTCATATATTCCATACAAAAGCATTGAACTGAAAGCACAATGCATTATTATTTTACTGTATTATCTCAGTGGCTTGTTACTAACTCAAATGGAAAGGGAGCTGCCAAGCTTTTCATTTTCAGGATCACTTTCCTTACATACACGGTTATTCTTTGCTCGGCAGAACTGTTAAAATGGCCTATTCTGCAGAGAATTCTATAGTGAAAAAATTCTATAGACCAGTCCAAAAGTCAAGTGAGAACCTGTTTAATTAAGGCCAAGGAAAAATGAAGAGCTTGGGGCACCTAATCTCACCCAGTGGACAGAGCACTCACTCCCACACAGTGGACAGAGCACTCACTCCCACACAGTGGACAGAGCACTCACTCCCACACAGTGGACAGAGCACTCNAGTGGACAGAGCACTCACTCCCACACAGTGGACAGAGCACTCACTCCCACACAGTGGACAGAGCACTCACTCCCACACAGTGGACAGAGCACTCAATCCCACACAGTGGACAGAGCACTCACTCCTACACAGTGGACAGAGCACCCACGCCCACACAGTGGACAGAGCACTCACTCCCACACGATGGGCAGAGCACTCACTCCCACACAGTGGACAGAGCACTCACTCCCACACAGTGGACAGAGCACTCACTCCCACACAGTGGCTGGCAGCTTCAGTGGCAGAAGGATTGAAGAGAAATAATCAGAAGACATTTCTCTATATTCTGAGTTGCTCATATTTGGATGTAGATGCTTATAAATTCCTAATATTCTGCCAAGGTTTCCACAATGTCAGTCTTAACTGCCATACTACCTTCTATCTTTCTTGACTTAGTTTATTCTGTTCATTCTCATGTTCCTTGCCTTCTTCCCTTGTTTTTCTCTTCCTTTGTACCTTGTAAGGACTTGCTTAATTCTAGACTCATGCAGGTCTATGTTCCTCTTGAGAACCCCTCTTGAACTCATCTCCTCCCATCCCCAACTCCCTGAGCACATCTTTCTAAATTGTTCCAACAAGGGATTCAGCCTTTCTGGGTCTCTTCACATCTGCCAACATGGCCATTTTCTGTTTCCGGTTTACAGTCAGAGCTGCCGTGCAAACTGACATCACCTATGGGCTTAGAGCCTACAGGAGAGACAGAGGTTCATACTTTATGTGTCTTGTATGACAGGTAGATACCCTCTGTGTCATGTGCCTTAATGGAGGACTTAACAGCAGGACTTGAGTAGGCAAGGGGGGCACTTGACTTGAGCATAAGGCTTAAGTGGACACAATTCCACTTAAGTGATCAGGATACATAATATGTATGTTGTTGAAAAAAAATGGAATATCCCCAAACTCCCTATGATGAACAAAATGTCAACATTTTTAATTGAGGCCAGATTCAGAGAGATCTATACTTTCAGAGGATGGCAGGCTGTTCCCCAAAACATTGACTTAGGAATCTGAGCAGTGGTTCCCAGGCTCTCCACTGAGATAGCAGAGTCCTTCCAATACTCACACCTTGTGGATATCACCAGCCTTATTGTAATTAATGATAATCAGCATGGACAGACGGATAGCAGGATTTTTGCTATAGAACTCCTAGGAACGGTAACATAGTCACAGGTATGACAATGTATGAAAATGCAGAAGTGTGGATTTTCTACTTCACATGGCAAAGTCGTGTTTCTTATGCTTACGTGTGTGGTTGTACATTCATAATAAACCCATTACTTCTATGTAGATTGTTGTAATTATTTCAAGTGAAAAGTTGAAATCTAAATGTGTTTATTTTCTCTCAGTCCTGTATTTTCTTCTCTTTCTTATCCCAAATGTCTAATATTACTAAGAAATGACTTACTGTCCCAGCTTTCATCAAGATCTTCCACAAAGAAAGTATATATAGAAAAACAATGATGTCCTCGTCATATTTTCTTTTGCATCTGACTTCTTGATCCAGTCTTGGAATTTCCCTTACTCCAGAAATAGCCACGTATGCTTGTAATAACAGTATTCAAGAGGCCGAGGCATAGGGATTGCCAGAAGTTTGAGGCCAGCCTGGTCTACCACAGTAAGACATTATCTCAAATGAACAAATACCCAATAAAGAAACCAGGAGTTGGAGAGATGGCTAAGTCAGTACAAGCATGAAGATCTGAGTTCAGATTCCCCAACACTATAAAAAAAGAGTAGGTACTGTGGCAGACACCTCTAACCCTAACATCGAGGAGGGAGGATCCCTGGGGCTTGCTGGCCAACTAATCTTGCTGACTTGGTGAGCTCCAGATTCATCAAAGAACCTGTCTCAAAAATATGGTGGAAAGTGATAGAAAAGGACACCCACCAGGGTCAACTCCTGGCTTTTCCAAGCATGCTCACACATGTGTACATGCACCAAAACTCAGTACACATAGAGATACACACCCCAACCATATAACAAGAATCAGTACCTTAATGGAGACTTTGCAGGGCAATGGGGATTTGGATTGTGGGTGCAGCTCTCCTCATTGGCTGTATGAATGTGCTAATTCAGTCCCCTTTATTCCCTAAGCCTCAGCTTCCCCAATGGAGCAAAGATGGGGCTGAATGAACCAGCTGCAGGCTTTCACACTGGTCCAGTACTCCATGAGTCCTAGGGCTGATTCTATCTCTCACCACACTGCTGATTTCCAGCCAATCCATGGATCACTAGTTAAATACAGACCAGAGTGACTGAGGTCTTACTCCACCACGCTAGCAGGGTTCTTTCCATTTTCCGGCTCTGCTGACTTCCGGTTGTCTGCGTTGAAATCCAACTTGTCCCTTTAGGTTTTCAAACCCATTCTTTCCCAAGGACAGGAGCTAATTGGTTCTTTGCTCTTCTTGAGTCTTGCTTAACTGTTGCTTAATGTCAAAGCAGAAAAGCAGCAGTGTGGCTTTGGTCAATTGAAAAGTACTTCATCTGAGCTGAACAGACTTCACTAATGCTTTTTGAAGTCTTTTTGGTTCTACAAATGTAAGTTGCTTTGAGTAATAGGATGGTATTTTTAGTGTTTGAGTAAGTTTAGGGTATCTCTTTTAACCCCAGTCATCAGCATTGAAAGGTTCTAAGATCTCCAATTGTTAGTAAGAATCAAGACAGAAATATTAACTTCCTGTCTGTTGTCTAGTTACTTGGTCCATCTACCTTTGGTGATTTCATGTTTGACATGCATTGTTGTTCTATAAGGAGACTGGGGAACTGCCCTAATCGAGGTTATTTTAAAGATATTAAAAAATCTTAAGCATTTGAGACATAAGACAGTCATTGCAGAAGCTTTGCATGTGGCAGGCTTGGTGCATTTTGATGCTTGACGACTCAGGTAGGGTCTTTAAAGCTTTATTTTAAAGGTAGGGACCTTCTTGTCTCTCACGTGGTGGCATTTCTGGGTTCCTGGAGGATTTTAGGTCATTGGCTCTCCTCTCTAACTTCTGGATCTACTAGAGAATCTGATGCAGCAGAATGTGGGGCTTTTTCTGTTGATTCTAGGCTAGGTCCTTTTGGCTCACAGGCCTTGCCCATAGTGTATCAATAATGCCTCCCTCTCATGGCTTAGCACTGGGTGTGATGTTACATATCTATATGCCCAGCAATGGAAAGGCGGAGGCAGGAGCATGGGTTATCCTCAGCTACATATTGAATTTAAGGTTAGCCTGGTATACAAGAGATCCTAGCACCCCAAATAGAACCATACCAAAATGAAGTAAAAATCACACCCCATAAAACAAACCTTCATGTCCTTACATGTTATGCAGAAATATACTTTAGGAGCTGACTTCAGAAGGGTCTGGATGAATTCACCCACTCCTTACAGATCACTCCCAATTTGTACTTCAAGCTTTACTTGAAATTCATCACTGTAAATTCATCACTGGCCAGGCAGTCAGGATCAGAATCCACNTCAGAAGGCTTCTGCATACACACAGGTGCTGTGGTCATGTCTGGATGAGGTTTTGAATGAGGTTTCCATTCAGGGAAGAGTCAGAGGTTAAAGTGAATGAATAAGCATGGGAGCTGTCGATGATAAAAATGCTGGGGCCACCACAGGATGATAGGAAAAGACTTAAAGAATGCTGTCATCTGTTGGGGGGCATCTGAGGGCTATGTGGAAGTGACTTTAAATACTTGAACAATGAGGAAGTGAGTATAGTAGCCAGCAGATGCCAGTGGAAGTGTGGGACAGGGACCTACCTGCACGTTATGCAGTGAGGAGAATCCTAACATTTTCAAACAACAAATCAAAAGTTACCACCTTCCTATAGAAACATCAACACATTTCACATGCAGTGTGATTGATAATTGGTAACTATTAAGCTAGCAAGAAGAGTAGAGAAGCAATTTGAAGGAGTATTGATTGTGCTCCATGCGGAAGTTAAAAATTGTATCATTCCAGTACAATCATTTTAGTTTTATTGACTAATTTTTTGCAGCTGCTAAGAGATTAGCAGAGGCATTAGGATATTCTAAATGGAATTCTCCTTTGAGGATCTACTTTTTAGAAGCACAAAACTAGGGGTAGCACTGATTTGTCAAACCACCTTGGACATGTAACTAGGGTATGTGATTAGGAAAAGTGCACCATACTTGCATAGTGCCCCTAGCTTTAATGAAACAAATCTGCCCCGATTGCCTAAACAGTTCCTACATGACACATAAATCACCACCTAGCTATATTGGCCAAGTCTCATATGTTTTAAAGTGATTTAAAAATTCTACCAGTCATTTGACATCAAATGTAAAAAAAAATTTACCAAGTCTTAAGAAAAAGGAAGGTGTTGGCATGGAGAGTCCAGAGCTTTATTGCTGGAACCTCCAGTACCCGGATTCATCTCCTTAACAGGAATAGAGAGTGGTTTACTCCATCCTCCTTAAGCTTCCAATAACTGTCTTCTGTTGATGCTTTTCCGCAGCCTTCTCTTATAAAATCAGAGGAAGGTACTGCTGTGAATGGAACAACCCTGGGAAGAAGCAAGTGATGTAGGAGAGAAAATTCTCCCAAGGACTGGCAGGCAGTTGCTGAGTAACTTTGCCCATTAGGGGTTTCAGAGTGTGGGTTAAGAGCTGGCAATGTTCATGGCATCTTCAGATGAGTCCTCCACTGAAGTCTAGGAGTCTGCTCTGTGGACTGAGCACATGTGAGTTCAAATCCTGTTTTTGCCTGGTGTTAAATCTGTGTCTCTCATAACTATAACCAAAGCATCCAAAGACTGACTTAAAAGGAGGAGCTGATTTATGTTGACTCGTGGTTTCAAGATGTCAGTCCATTATGGAGGGGAGGGTCAGAGTGAATCTCCCATCATGGAAGCAAAGAGCAGAGTTAAGATTGCCTGTGTCTGGACCTTCTTCTCTCTGTTTATTCTGTGTAGGCCCTGAGCCTACAGGATGGTTCTGCTCACACAGGCCCCATCTTAGATAATGTTTTCTCCACAGAGTTGGCCTCTGACCTCTACATGTGCGCCAAGGCGCAAGAGCACATACCACACACACACACACACACACACACACACACACACACCTGAAAAAACATAAAGGAAATTAACCATCAAGCAAATATCTAGAAAAGTGCTTAACATTCACCAAGTTCTACTTTTTTTTTTTTTTAAGTTCTACTTTTCTTACCCTAGATAAGAATAATACTTACCTTGGCTACACAGCAAATGTTAAATGAGAGAGACACTCAACAGTATTTGTCCAAACAAGATTTTCAGAAACTCTGAAGACTAATATTATTGTCATTATTATTAAAGTTTGATGAAGGTTATCTGTATCTTCACCGATGCGAGTGCATATGTAAGGCTTGTTTAAAGGAATGAGTACAAATCGCACAGTAGGCTTTAAGACAACATCTCTACTAAAGAGAGCCAGTAAGATGGCTAAAGCAATGGCCATTTCTATCATGCTTACTACTTGAGTGTGTTCACCCCAAAATTGAGCCGTTGTCAACGTGGCAGTGTTAGGAGGTAGGGCCTTGAGGAGGTAATTAGGCCGGGGCGGGTGCTTTTCTTCTCTGAATGGAACTTTTAGCTCTTACAAACAGGCTTGATGGAGGACTATAGCAGGCTTTCCCTCCATCCTTCTGCCATTCGAGGACTGGCTCTCCTGTCTCTGGAGATCTGAGGCACCGCCTTAGGATCATAAAACAGTCTTCAGCAGACACCCTGCTATCAACTTGATTTTGGACTCCTCAGCCTCCCAAACTGGGAGAAACTGTCCCTGTTCTTTGTACGTAACCCAGTCTAAAGCATTTTATTGTGACGATACAGAAGTAGACGAAAGCTTTTGTGTTTGTGGGTGCTGAATTCTGCAGATGCTCTTTCGAGTGTTCTCTGTGGCTGTTGTCCATGGAGGCCAGAGTGCAGAAGCCCGTTTTCTTGGCTTAGGGCCATCACTCCTGGGCTGAGTCTTCTGCCTTTGAAGCAGCTTCAAGGGGAGTCTTTAGCAGATGATTTACAGAGCACACTTTGATGCTCTCCACCGTGTCCTACAAGATGCCATCAGTCCACTTGACTTGTTAACCCCAGTGGCCTTTGAGAACAAGGCCCTGCAGCTGTCTTTCCACAGCCACTGCCCTATTCCAGGTGGTATCTCTTCTCTGCTGTGTTTTCTGTCAACCAAAGCTTAATTGCTAGGATTGTGCCATCCCTGTTTTCCCAGACTCAACAGGAGGAATCGACTCCTTGGGCCCATCTGAACAACAAAGGGACTCTTCTATGCCTTTCCTGAGAGACACCATTAAATATTAAATACATCTTATTTTCATACAAATTATTTTCTTAGCTTTAATCACTTCAACTTTGGTAAGTTTTGGGGGCTATATGAATGGCAAAGAATCACAGATTCAATGGAAATGTTCTCACTATACAACTTGACTCTTCCAGAAATATTTTAGAACAATTGCAGAGCTTTCAAATACAGTAGCTTAACATGTGGTTTAAAAATAGCATTGGGAGGCACTAGAGATGAGATGTAAACTTGAAACTATCAGGTTATACGAAACTTTTCACATCTAATGTTCTCTTTCATGATCAGAGTACTAACCAGACAGCCAGAAAGACACAGGTGGGCTGGAGAGAGGGCTCAGTGGTCAAGAGCACTTGCTGTTCTTGTAGAGGAGTCAGGCTTAGTTTCAGCACCCAAATGGTGGCTCAACTATCTGGACCATCTGTTTTGGTGGGATCTTACCCCTTGTTCTGGGTTCCACAGGCACCAGGCAGGCACATAGTATACAAACACACACATCCACGCAGACTCTGGTACACATAAAATAAAAATAAACCTTAAAAGAAAAGACATAGGATTCCACCCTCTAGAAGAGTCTCTCTAGGTGAGAAGACAAGACTTGATGGTGGGAATACTTCAAAACAAGGCTATGTAAAGACATATGTGCTGAGGTATGGCATATTCAGAGGAGTTTAGTGGGTAGTGCAAAATGACTACTCGGCCATTTTCTGCATCCATCCCTTGCTGTGATCAACCCTGCTAACTCCCTAGTCATTTACCATTGATATTACCTAAATATTTCTGAGGTAATTGTGGGTAAGCACCCTTGGAGAGGAAGCTGTTAGTCTAAAGAAGCGGGCTCTCTTTGGCTACTTGGTCAAAGGCAAAGGGGCAGTGCAAAGTACCAGGAGAGTCGCACTGTTTGTGGGTCTGCATCCAACCTCCAGCTTCCTGCAGGGAAGGAGACATCATTCCTGTTTCACAAGCAGTGAGCCAGAGTCTGGAGGACTCATTGACTGCCCTCAGCTCTCATCAAACTAGTAAATGGGCTTGTGTTAGAATTCAAGTCTCTCCCTGTGTTGTTTGATTTTTCAGACAAGGTCTTCCTGTGTAGCCCATGCTGGCCTTGTACTCACGGCTGTCTTGCCTTCAATGTGGGCATTATTAAACAGCTGTGTACCCAAACCCACCAGAGTCAAATTTCATGCAATGATGAGTCAGGTCCTGGACTCAATGTGGAAAGGCCAGTTTTAAAAATTATTATTGCATTTATTGATTTATTTGTGCCATGGAGCAAGTGTGGAAGTCATATAACAACTGGCAGGAATTGGTTCTCTCTTTCTACTCTGTGGGTTCCAAGGATCAAACTCAGGTTGTCTGGCTTGGTTGTGGGTGCCTGTACCCACTCAGTCATCTCACAGGCCCTGCAAGTTCTCTATCACTATTTCAATTTCATTGATTCTCAGGTCTGCTTAAGTTACTTATAACTTATTTTGGTAGGTTATCTCTCGCCTCCTAATGACCCTCTGGTTTCATTAGTATCTTTCATAGTCTCCCCCTTCTCACCTCTGGTTTTTATTATTGTGTTATTGCATGTTGTTGATTTGGCTAAGGGTTTGTTGATCTCATTTTTCTTTCCAAGAAACCCACTGTTGGTTTCATTTATTCTTGGTGTTGTCCTTTTAGTTTCCATGTCATTCAGTTCTGCCCTGATCTTTATTAGGTATTTCCATCTACTCATTTTGTTTGTTTTTCTTGTGTTTTTAGGTCCTTGTGGAACATCATTAGGCCTGAGATTTGTCGGAATT
>LZPO01056154.1:0-11846 GCA_001675575.1 Neotoma lepida
ATGATATAAATTTGGAGACTGCCTTCTGGAAGTAGTCTGAGGACTGTGAGGATAAACACCCATGAAGCACATTGAATGATGAGGAGCTGTAGATCTGTGGATTCTCACCTCCTTGGTCTTGTGTCCTCTAGTCCATGGTGGCTGATTTATTCCAATAGCCCTGCTCAGGTTTCTGGGTTTATGTTTCAATATTAGCTCCACAGTCTTCAGAAATAATCACTTTTCCTTTACATTTCTTCTTCCAAATCATTATTTTCTAGGATTTGCTTTTAGATATGCCTGTCCTTTTCTACAGGGGCTTGAGGTGATGGTCTCTGAAGAATCCTGCAGTTCTCTTCGGTGCATCTGCTGACTTTTCTCTGTGTAGGGAAGAAGGAGGGAGAACAATACATATTTAAGGCAACATGCAATTAAATTAGTAAGAATGGTTCTAACTTAATCCCAGTGAACCTTTCCGACCTTAGAGTATGAAAGTGAGTATTAACACTTGTAATAGTCCTTTTATCCTAGTCTCTATTTCCTCTTCCTGGGTGACAGACTAGCCAAACAGGTTTACTGGCCAATGGTAATCGCATAAGAGGCAGGGTAAGCATCAAGTTTCTTTGCAAAGATATGTAAAAAAATAGTAATGTCTACCCTTAAGCATGAGAAAAAATAGAGATACACATATTTGGGCACACAGTGTCTGTACTATGATATAAACATTGTTCTAAGGTAATAATTTCCTTTTCTAAAATAGATGGGCATTTTTTTTCTAGGATGTTGTAGAAAGAACTTATACTTCAAAGAATTATGATAGAGAAACTGTAATGCTTTTCCCTTCCTTGGAAGTTATGCTTTATAATCTTATTGTTAAGGCAATGAACCTGGCACTTCTTTGTCCATAGTATGATGATCTTGTTTGAGAATTAGGAGAGTCATTTTGGTTTCAAATTGATGTTAGAGTACAGGAAGTCTCAACATAAGCAATCAGATTTTCCTTCTGAATCAATCCCTCAGAAGTCAGCTATNCTCTTCCATTCTCCAGTGTATCTCTAGTATATTCCATGTATTCATCTGACATAGTCCTACATCAAACAATTTCAAATACATGACAGTAGGAAGGTGGAGTTTTGATAAATCTGTAGTATCTTTGCCATTTCAAAAAGAAGTTGGTTTCAGGGCTTTCTGCTTTAAGAATTGTCTCTTGGGCTAGCTGTAATGGTCTATGCCTGTAATCTCTGCACTGAGTCAGGAGGATAACCACAAACTCAAGACCACCCTTGATACATATGCTAGCCAGGGAAACAGTGAGACCCTGTCTCACAACAGAAAATGTAATGATTTGTGTTATATATTTATTTATAGCTCTTTTGTCATGTGAGTTGGCTATTCCTTGTTGAAAATTGGTTAACTGAGGTGTATTGTTGCTTGAAGTAATGGATAGGGACTTCCTTTCTTTTCCTTTTTGCACCTACTGTGGTATAGAAAGCAAATATACCAGAGAGATTTTTTTTCTTCTGTCTGAAGCAGCAAGGTTTACTGGTTGCAACCCAAGGCTTTAAGTAAGATTGAGGCTTGTGCATCAAATCTGGTGTTTCGTGTGTTCTTTAGGCTTATGCTCCAGGTCATAGGATAGAAACGCAGTTATGTAGGATCTCAGGTGTATAGAGATAAATAGAGAATATAGAGAACATTCCACCTTTTACTCTAAATTATGAAACCAACTTCATTTTAATAGTGCCAAGATACTATCAATTTATCAAGACCCCACTTTCATACTGCCATATATTTCAAATTGTTTGATGTGTGACTATTTCAGACCAATACATAGGAAGAGTATATCTGTCAGTGTTCTGGCAAATGTCATTGATATACTAGAGAACAGGAGAGAATAGTGGTCAACAGTTGACTGTCATGTACAGTGCCAACACCCTGTTTCTGGCCTCTCTCTCTTTCTCTCTCTCTCCTCTTGTTTAACAATGATAAAGTAGCTAAAAGAGATCAGCAAACATGTATGAAGTTTGTATTTCTTTTGTCTGGTATTTCTCATACTAGGAATCTTTCTTCAGTCTGAATGGCCTTGTACTGTTATCTAATACCTTGAATTTTAACCAGCAGCATTTCCATGACAGATCCTGAACTTCCTCAACTCATATCATGTTTCAAATAGGAAATATCCCTTAAGGATCATGTTATAAATAGTGTTACTCTTGGAGGTTCTAGAAGCTTCAAGAGGTAAGGCTCAGCTGGTGGAAAATAGAGGAGGCAGGCCTCATTCAAAAGTAGACTTCCGGGTACTATTTCTTCAGACTGTCTTCTAGCAATGAGTAGTACGGAAGGAGGCTGCACACTTCCTGGCCACTGAAGAGCTTGTGTGTCCAACAAAAGGCAGAGGAGAAACCAAGGGATAGAGAAAGGCCCATGATGGCTACATGGCTCCCAAGGGCCTTGCACAATGTTTTCTTGGTGTGTGGTGGCCATTCCATGGAGATTCATTGATGAATGAATGACTATATCGAAGATAAATGAATCTGGACAGTAAAGCTGGGCTACTTCCAAATTTTTCTTCTTTGGTCTTGGGAAAGCCAAATTAAACCCAGCTGTTCTTCAGACTAACAAGCCGTTTGAGCAAGGTCCTTTCTAGTCTATTTCTACTTATTCCCTCCAAGGGTGCTGAAGAAATAAATGAATCACCAACCACTTATTCTTCAAAAGGGTTAGCCATTTGTTCTTGACATTTTCTTAATTGTTCACATTCTGTGTCTCTGTTTAGTTTTTCTAATGCTGTTCTCCTTACAGCATCTTGTTATGTGATCCTGGTAACTGAAGTGAAGTGGGATTTCCTGGTCATGCCCTCTTATTTTGTCCTTTCCATATGTCTCGGTGACATATTTTTCCAAATGCTAATTTTATTATTTAAGCTGACCACACCATCAAGGATATAAATGTAACTTTGAAATGTTTCAAAAACAAGGGTAGGCCTTTCAATTCTTCTAAAGAAAAATTTCTAGGCCAGTCAAGTTCACTGACAATCTGACACGTGAGAAGCCTTGTGAGAACATGATTGAAATATCGTGGATTTACACAGCATGAACCAGCAGTAGCAGTGTGAGAAGCAGCAATCGTGGGTTCTGAAGAGGGATCAGGGAACAAATGAGGGAGATCAGAAAATCTGAACCACAGTGCCCTTCCCATTGGGTCATTCAGCTCTCCCACATCCATAAACCAGCACACCTTGTCAGGAAAACACAGAGGCACTAGAGTCACTTTTAAAACAACAAACAAGCATGGTGTATATGCCTGTAACCCCAACACTGGGACATAGAGGAAGGAGGATCAGTAGTTCAAAGGCTGTCTCTCAACTACATAGTAAGTTTGAGGCTAGCCTGAGCCACATGAGAACTCCCCACTCTCTCAAATCACTAGAATACTCTACAATGTTGTTCATTATATCTTCCAATTTCTATTCACAAAACACTATGTAGAGACACTAGTGTTTTTAAGTTTTTGTGTGCTTATTGGATAGAATGCTATTTAAACATATTCCTGGGCCCAGCCTTGGTCTTCAGTAGGTACTGGGTGAAGAACAGAAGTTTTTATTTTTGAGTGATGCAGGTTATGATGGTATTTTTTTTTACTTCTGTTTGCATTGTTGTATTTACTTGTTTTTGTTGTTATTTCTATATTTTTTTGAGATGGAGTCCATGTTGGCCTTAAATTCAATGTGTAGCTAAGGATTATTGCCAGAATCTTTCTTTGTCCTTATCCTGGTCCTTGAGATAGTATAGAAAACAGGCAGAGTTCACTATAGAATAACATGAGTGTGCTCTATATTGTGATGTGTGCAATGACCAAAAGGATCATTACAGAGAATTCATGGGGTGAGAGAGGGTATTAGCCAGAGACACCATTGTGGAGGAACACACTATCATGGGGTAAGAGAGGACAATGACCAGGGAGACCATTGGGCTGATCCACATGTTTAGCAGATTTCTTATGATTTCCTAAATTCTCTAGAACAGACAACTTTCCCAAGGGATNTTTTCCTATTTAAGCATTTGACAGGGCCATTTTGGTAAGGGAGGACACAGTGATACTTTTTTTCTACCAAAAAGTCTTTTTGTGTTACTCTTCTCATTGTCAGACAAAATATCTGACAGAAGAAACTGAGAGAAGGAAGGATTCTTTTGCCTCATGCCTTGTGGGTGCAGCATGTCATGGTAGGGAAGGTATGGTGGCCAGAACCTGGACATATGGTCCCAGTGCATCTACAGTCAGAAAGCACAGGGAGATTTTGATTGATGCTCTGATCACTTTCTCCTTTTTATCCAGTCTAGGACTTCAGCTCATGAAATGATGCTACTCACATTCAGAGTGGATCTTCCCATCTCTTTTAGCCTGCCTAGAAATGTCTTCACAAACAAGCCCAGAGGTGTGTCTCCTAGGTGATTCTGAGTTCTGTCAAATTGATGTTCTGTATTAATAGAGCAATCACACTCTTGTTAGGTGGCAATCTTGCAACCTTCCTGGATGTTCAGAAAATCATATCTTTACTCAGGGCCAATGGTCCAACTCAGATCCTATTCTTTATACCAGCAACCATATAACAGAGTAGATTTAAAAACTTAAAGAGAAAATAAATAATGATCTATAGGTGGCTGGAGAGAAAGATGACTTCACTGTTATGAGTGGTTATGCTCTTGCAGAAAACCCAAGTTCAGTTCCTTGGCATATCCACCTCAGGATACTCACAACTGCCTGTAACTCCAGCCCCAGGGGCAACAAATGCCTCTGACTTCCTTGGACACATATACTCATGTGTGATTTCCTTACCTTGCAAATACACACACACACACACACACACACACACACACACACACACACACACATGCAAACAAACAAATACATCTATAAAACAACCATGTTCTACCCTTCCTTCATGGGCCTCAATGAAGTTCTGCGATCTCTCTCTTCCTCCCTTTTATATGACATTTCAGATTCTAATGAGCAATTGTAATATTTTCATATGCCTTACAATTAATATAGTACCAGGCACACAAGAGGTGGTTAGGCACCCATACTTAGTAACCTTTATGCCTCTCTTTTAGCTGCCTAACAGGATGACTGAATTCCTGAGCCTTTAGCTCCCATCTCCTATGTTACATGTGTACTGTAACATGATGACTGGTTGTTGTACTTTCTTAGAAACTTCATCTTGCTTTCCTATTTACTAGATGTCTTTCTTCTTAAATAGTAGATTATTAATATTNTTACTAAGATTAAAAAAAGAAGTGTTTGTGTAGCCTCTGTTGTCCTAAAACTCAAAATCCTCCTGCCTCAGCCTCCTGATTGTGTTGCTGCCTAACTTTTGACCTATCTTGCATTGTAATGATACAGCCACATTCAAACTTCCCACCCATCTGTTTCTTCTCTCTTCTCACCACCCTTGCGATCCACAGAATTCAAGTGTGATGAATCATGACTCTGCAGGCAGGTTTAATGGGTTGCGTAGACATGACCTTTATTTTATGATTGTCTTTGCTTCATCCCCAGATGAGGGTTCCATTCATAGAACATACAATTTTTGGTAATCAGTTTATGAATTCTCTAAGTTATCAAACACTCATTGTCCTCAGGGTTAGACTTTACTTCTTTTTTGGAAAGTTGGAAATTGCTCATATTTTTTGTGTTTATTTGATGGTGGTTGTGTCAGGGATAAATACAGAGCAGTTGTTTTCAATTTTTCTGAGCATATCCCGTGGAATGTTTGCTTAAACAGATTTTGGGCCCCACCTTCGGTCTCCAGTAGAAACTGGGTAGAGTGTAACCAGCTGATGGTGATAGTAATGAAGAGCCACTCTCTGAGAACCATGTCAATAGGAAAGTCTGGTCTCTCCTTTTAGTCCAGTATAAGAGGGAGGGAATGTGAGATTATGTGGAGAACAGATTTGCCATGGGTCAGAAACTCAAGGATGTACTTACCTTGTACATTATTCCAAGTCTGGAAATGCCTTTGCTCTCAGAAGGCATTCAGGTACCTATCTAGAGAGGATGTGTGTGTGTGTGTGTGTGTGTGTGTGTGTGTGTGTGTATCTGTGTTCTTTTTTATTTAGCAAGAAGGCCAGGCCTGCCATTTTTATTTATGAAGTGTAAGTAAAATTTCACCGAAGCCCCAGAAGACAGTCGGAGACACTGGTTTCCTGACATGTAGTATCTCATGACTCCCAAGTTGATGTAAGTCCCTCAGTGAGCCATCATGGGGCCAGGGAACCTAACACCAGAGGCTTGTACCCAAATGTGTGCTAAGTGCAGGGTCCTATAAACACGGGTTCCCTGTAACATTTATGTTATTTCTAACTCTTGGGCTCTTGAAAATGGGATGATGATGATGATTAAAAACTAAAATTGTTTATATGTGAGTGTAAAAAAAACAAAACAGAAAACCCCAAACAGCTGATGTGGGCTAGCGTACATTACTTACAGGGAGGGGTGGTGAGAGGACTTCAACAGCATGAGATAGAGTTTCGGGAACATGAAGATCTTTCTTCCTATTTTCCTTGGATTTCTAATTCATTATTTCATTTCTTCCTGTAAATTTTAATGATGAAAAAGCAAACACAGGATGAACCCAGGGCCAGATGTGGTGGGAAGGTCCATGAACTATTTGCTGCATGAATGGTGTAGGGAAGACTGTAAAAGAGAAGGGTGAGGCTTCTGTGGAGTAGTGATAGCATGGCCATCGTCTGCCTGAGTGCTCTTTTCAGGCTGAGCTCAGGGGATCTTAGGGTACTCCCTGCCTCGGACAGCACTGCAAGAGAGCTCTCCCAAAACTGAATCCTCTGCTGTGTGGTGAAAACTTTGCATGGAGCATGTCATGGTAAATGTTTAGCAAGANTATGTCAAGTAAGTCAAAGCCTGGGCATCAGTTCACTACTGGTACTGAGTCCCTTTTAAATGCTTACAGGTGACTACTGTAATTTCTATGAAACATACTCATCCAGACACTGGGCAATACAATCGGTTCCGTGTACTCACTGAGGTTAGGTTAGAAGAGAAATCATTAAACCAAAGAATCAGTGAACTAACAATTTTGGACAGCTTTACAAACAAAGAGTGGTCTAAATTTTCTTCAGAAAACAGAACCAAGTGGTTGACTATGAAGAACTGCCTCCTGGGAGACTGATGATTTTTAGGATGAACTGTGTATAAGGTTGAGGCCAGGGCAAGCAGGAGGGATAATTCCATTTCATGCAGGAAAGTCTAAGAACCAGGAGAACTCATGGTTTAATTGCTAGCTCCACTGAGTCAATTATTAATCTTACCCAGAAATAACCTTAACCACAGGACTCAAAACAATGTTCCATCTGGACACCCACTCCATGGCCAGTCAAAGTAACATGAAAAGTTAACTATGACACCTGGGTAATCGAGGTGCGTAAACATGCAGGAGTAAGGCTAATAAACCAAATCAGTCAGCCAGTACTGTGGCCGGCTGAGATGGTCAATCCAAATCAATCAAGCACTATGTGAAAAGAAAAAAAAAAGTAGCTGCTCTTCTAGAGGACCAAGTTTAATTCCCANTACCCATGTTTGTAACTCCAGTTCCATGGTATTCAATGCTGTCTGCTGACCTCTGTGGATACCAGGCATGCAAATGGCACACAGACATCCATGCAGGCAAAATATTCATCCACATAAAATAAAATTGAAATAAAATAAAAACACTGACTTGTGGTAGGCTCATCTTAATNTTTTGTAGCCTTCACTATGGAAATAGTTCAACATTTTAAGGTTGACACATTTTGCTTAACATCACAATTACATTTTGAATAATGTTGTCATGGAATTACTTACTTGGAAAATGTCCCTGATAATTTATGTTTAAATGCAAGGTTCAAGTTCTAGAAGTGCATTGATGCGATATGGCAAAATTCAGTGCCTCTGGGCTCGTTCCTGTAGCATCATGTGCTCCTCAGAGAACGTTGCCATTCCCTGGACTCCTTTCCCAGTTAGAGCTCCTTCTTTACTCTAATGTGCAGAGAAAAATCGCCCAAACTTGTTGCTTAAATACCTGGGAGAATGTTTTCTGCTACATGGGCTTGCTTTATTTGTCAGAACCGGTGAACTTTATTTAAAGATGTTAGGCCTCACATGTTCTTCACTAAGTCACAATTGACTCATATGAAGTTTTTGTTTTATAAGAGCATTTTAATGTCCATCAAACCCTCAGGGTGTCCTTTTTCATATGCACTGANTTCCTTGTTGACCTTAGCAGACATTGGGCCTGGCCTCATAGCTGACTGATGGTGAGGACATATGAATCTGGCAGAGAGGAGCAAAGTTCACAGGAAGTGCTGAGTGCAGAGCCAAGGTTTCTGGGAGTACTTAGGTAGGAATNGAAGCCTGGATACCACTTATCTCTCGGGAGATGGTGGTTATCCCTTTTTTCCATCTTCTTATCTAACATTGGGGATAGCAAAGCAAATTTTAGAAGGAAGCAGGCTTATTAAAATACTTTAAGAGATAGGACACAATTCAGTAAACATGAAGGCTGTGACTCATGTAGCCCATTTTCTTCCTTGAGAGCTTGAGAGTAACAGGCTTGATATTGAAATAAATTAAGTCCTGTCTCTGGCAAGCATGCCAAAAGTTATAGACAAACATGAGCCCTGTTTCCCAAACACTTCCTTTACGTTATAATTCTTCAGTTGAAAACTTTATGATTCAACTGGGAAAACACAGGATATAGAATCAAAATTGCATATATTTGAGCCATAACACTAAAGTCAAGTTGATGATCTGGATTTTTCAAGTTTTGTTCTCCAAAATGGGCAAGCAGGAACTGATAAGGGTGTGTAGGGAAGTTGCTTGAGTCCTGCTCAGCAAACTACCTGAAATCATAAAAACTGGAATAGTTTTCCAAGATATATTTTTATTATATAAACATATACAAATGCATTTAACATATATTTAACACTTAGATATATAAAATATAATTTAGAACAAGTTAATGATTGAACTCCTATTGGATGCTGTATGTAGCTCCCACAGGATGCTGTATGTCGCTCCCATAGAATGTTGTATGCAGCTTCCACAAGACTCTTTTAGACATAGCTGCTTGCTGCCACCAACTAGACTTTGGCCAGCATCTGGTAAATAGCCTTCTTGCATAAATGACCATGAAAGGCAGCAGAACAAAGTTAATTCCTGTACAGTCCATTTCGGCCTTAAGAACTAAGCTCCCTCTCCTGCTTAGTAGGTTTTCTGCCCCAAATAATGAGTTTCTCTGCTGATACAGTGAGCCAGATCAAGCCAAATTGAAAAAGNATAACAACAGGTTTATTGAGGGCAAAGCAACTCCCAGGCAGGTTCACCAGTCCCAGAGATCAAGGCCAGAGAAGTCACATGCCTGAGCCAGGGCAGGAAGGTTTTATAGATTGTAGGGGAGGGGTGATGATGTGTCTGCCACAAGTTGGGTTTGTGTCCAAGTAGGATCAAAAGCTGAGAGCTTAGACGGGGACTCAAGTAGCTGGCGGCATCAGGGGAGGAAGCTGCAATATTTGCCAAGAATGCGGAAATGGGCTTTTGGTGCCTTTCCTTTGTTTGGAGATTCTAAGGAGGCAGGGTTTGGAGAGAGAGAGAGAGAGAGAGAGAGAGAGAGAGAGAGAGAGAGAGAGAGAGAGAGAGAGAGAGAGAGAGAGAGAGAGAGAGAGAGAGAGAGNGAGAGAGAGAGAGAGAGAGAGAGAGAGAGAGACAGAGAGACAGAGAGACAGAGAGGCAGAGACCGAGAGAGGAATGGGGCTTCTTGGACTGTGCAGGGGTGAGCCAGAGGCTCATACAGTCATATAGTCTCATTCTTTTTAATTTCATGCCTGTTGATGACTCTTAAACATAGCTACAGATAGTATCCTTCCTTGTAGGAAATTTCTCCTGGAATTTGACTCCAAACACCTTCCTAGACTTTATACCACCCAGGGAAGAATACCACCAAAGCTCTCGTACATTTCTCTGCCTCCTTCCATTACTTTTTCTGAATAATTGTTTCAGCTATGNCTGTGGTAGAATTGGGAAGCTTAAAAGTATCACATTTCTAAAGATGGCATCAGAGATGAGTTAAAGATCTCTCTCCAGAATGCCCCAGGCATGGTAGTGTGGCAAGCCCCCAGCTGATTTCACTGTCCAGTAGAGGCTGACCCCATCCTTCCTTCTTGCTGAGATTGATTGTGGGAATCCTGCCTTTACTGTCTCTTAAGCCATGTTAGATGGTGATGTTTACTCTCAAATATTAATACTTCTTTTTCCAGCTGTAGAGCCTATACACCCAGTCCAGGAAGCATTTCCCTCAGCATCCTATTCAACAAGGATGAAACAGTGTGCTCCAGGGAGGAATGTGCAAAAGACCTCCTGCCTTCCTCAGCTTTGCCGCTTAAAAGGGAGATGGCCATAAAGTTAAACACCACCATGTATTTGTTCTGAAAATGAGTCACACAGATGTGTGCCATCAGTTTGCTTTCTATCCCCTCATTTCCAGGACAAATAAAAGCAGACATTACATGTGGCTGGTGTCTGTTGTGCACACTCCCTCTCTGTGGATGAGATGCATGTTGCCAAGGCTTTTTTGTTGTGGTTTAACTCATAGTGGTTTGGTTGTAGTGGTTTGTAAAGTAAGTGTAGCTGAGAGAAATTTTCCATTCGTGAAAATGAGGAACACCACTCTAAAATTTGAGGAGTAAAGGAAGAATTTTGTTACAAAATAGCAAGTTGCCTCAGAAACCCAGCGATGACAACCTGCGTAGGCAGATGCTTCGTGGTGGGAATAACTTGGCATTTGGAATCTGGAACCTCCATTCTGGCTTGAACTCAGCTAGTAACTGCTTTGCGGAGGCTGGTAGAGCCACAGCTAGTAACTGGATATAGAGGTCTACAACCACTAGCTAGAGAGACAATCCTGGGTTTTGGATTTTGGATTTGACAGGGCAAGTCTTTGCTCTGTGCCTTAGTTTACTCATGTATGAAGTGGAGAACACAATGGTAACTATACAAAGACTTTCATCAAGATTAAATATGTAAATTATTTTATATGATCTATAAGATTCTAAATAATCATAAATTGAACATTTCATATCTTTCTCCTCTTTGAATTCTTCATCACTATCTGCCAATCTGTAACTTTCCAAGTCCCTCTCTTCAATACAATGACTCTACATAGNTAGGCATTTTTCTTTTCTTTCTTAATACAATTAGCATTCAAATTAGCCATGTATCTTCATCAATTCATGACATGCCAGAACTTTATTTTAAAATATGTCAACCATGATGAAATAACAGCTCACTGTTCAGGAGGAGCTGTTTTTAGGAATGACTAAAACAGCCTGTTGTCCCTGATATACTGTGAGTCTAGAGACCCTGAGGAGAAATCACGAGTAACCTCTTCAGTCGAGTCTCAGACTTGAAGTACCTGGGCTTCGCGTCACTGTTCTCTCTACCTGGAGTTACTGTTGGCCCCATCAGGGTGCAGACTGCAGAGCTGTCCTTTAAGTCACTTGCTCAGTTAAGAGAGTCCTCATTAACAAGACTCTCTACTCTGCTGGGTTCAGTGTAGTATACTGTAAAACAGTCTTCCATGTACTGGTCTCTGCTTTCACCGTAGTCTGTGGAGCTCATAGCTACATGGTTTATTTCATTTACCACAGATTGGAGGAGAAAAGCTTTATTCTTTCATAAATTGAAGATGATTTTTTTATAAATAGTGGTTTGAAGTTCACAGCCAAACCAGGAAAGCACAGAGATTATCTTATGACACCCCTTATGCATTGTCCCTATCACAATCAGAACAAATTCCCCAAATCAGGGTGCTAGGTTTT